>ML787044.1:532435-563998 GCA_009831015.1 Picea engelmannii
CTTTCTTTTTCATGAATATTAATAATAATTCATGTGCACTTGATTCTCACACTTAATCAATTCATTTTCCATGAATATTAATAATAATTCATGTGTACTTTGGTATTTTGGCCTTCATATAATATATCCCTCCTCCACATTGAATAGGTATTGTGACATAGGATATTCCATGGTGTCAAGGTGTATGAAACACTTATATGACACTTTACGACACTTAGGGCGAGGTACCTAGGCGTGCAAATTTCATGTGTAACAGAATGCCCCCTAAAGTGTGAGGTCAGAAGAGAAAATGATGGCCGAAACACTTTACAAATCTTTAAAGCAAGGACGTGGACTCAGATAACCTGGTAGAAGCTACACACAAACATCCAACAAATATTATGACATGTTTCAAACCAAAGGCAAGCATACCTATGCTTGAGTGATAGAGACTTTCAAGGTATGGTCGCCATTAATACACTGTGGATCCATAATTATATTGACAAAAAAGGTATAGCCATTGAAAATACATTATGGATCTATACTCCCATGACCTGAAATAATCATAGCCATGAAGAATACACAGTGGATCTATGAGATGACAAGACATAGCCATGACCAATACAAAGTGGATCTATGTGATAGTATATGTGTCATTGTTCAAGAGAAACTTTGTTGCAACCTAGGAAAAGTACCTATCAGAGTGATCACTCAACCGAGGGTCTTCTTACTGATCTCTATGTAGTATGGATCTAACCATGCGAACAGATGTCCTGATGTCAAACATGGAATAAACCACTTGATTACCGGTCAATGATGTAAACGGTTAACAAGCGTGAGGGAAATCATCATTGATGTCAATGATTCCCAAGGTACCCTAGTACATTCCAACGAATGTGAATAGATAAGATGAAGTTGAACATTCGTGGAATCATCTGATCATATTTCAATCATGTAAACCCAATGTCGGATGCGAGGAGGCCTTCCATTGAGGCATGCAGGTCCCAAGGTACTAACTAATTTCTAGGTCTAGTTCCCGGATAATGTGTTGAAGTCGACAGGAATAGACTCGTTGTAGGAGGGCCTTGATGTATCCCCCATCAACGACACAAAATTGACACAGAGATGTAAATTGGTAGATCAAATAAACATGGACTGACACAGGTATTGAGACAAGATATTTTTGATGGATGAATCACGAGGCGGATACTTCCCTTGAACACTAAGGCACAGTAGTAGAAACATGACATGGAACAAAACTTGATGATGCAGTGGATGTTGTGACTTTTGTCAGGTGACCCAAAGGAGTAAAAGAAACTCAAAGGATTGGCTCAGTGCATAGGTTCAGCGGATTAAATGTGCACAAAGAAAAAGTGTCATGTTCAAGGGCTACTCTAAGAGTTACTGGTAATGTTCTCAAAAACTACTTGGCTTGCTTCCTTCAATTTTCCCCCCCATCCAGATAGACGAGTACCTCTTTTTAATTTAACGAGCTCGAGGAGGGTAACACTTGCTCGATATAAATCACCTTCGGTAAGTTCCTCTTCCTTTGTTAACGAACTGGAAGAAGTAAGAGTTTGGTCCCATATGGGCCCTTTAGTGTATAATCGTTTAACGAGTCCAAAGAAGGTAAACTCGGTAGTTTTTCATTTTTAGAGAGTCTAAAAATGACTTAAAGAAGACTCCAATGTTGTCCTTTTTTGTAATGTTAGTCTTGCGAGTCCAAAAAAGAGATAAATTATCACTCGAAAGACGTCGTTTCAAACCTTTTAACAAGTGGGAAAGGAAGCAAGATCACTTGACAATCTTTTCATGTTTAGAGAGTCTGAGAAGAGCTTAAAGGAGACTCCATGGGGTTCCTTTTTCGTGTATCCATACAGGTCCAAAAAAGAGATAAACGTTTACCCGGATGCATTCTCATGTATTTACGAGCACGAGAAAGAAAAAAGACTAAGCTTGATACTCTACCCCCAGCTTGAAAGCTAGTGGCTTGACTCCAGAATGATCAGCAGAGGCTGGAGACATGCCCCCCAAGCTTCAATTCATTCACCGAATTTGAGGTTGTCACCAATTTATGTGCTAGATGGAGAAAAAGGATACATGTGGATGAAATGAAGGTACAAAAATGAGACCTAACGAAAGACTCGGCTCGATATCTACGAGATTTGATGAAAGACTCAACTTGAAGGGAGAGGTAATTGTTTCATTTTTTAATGAGCTTGACACAGGAAAAGAATTATGCTCAAGGTTTCAGGTTCAATCCCCAGATTGTTGTTTCATTTTTTAACGAGATTTCTACAGGGAGGAAAACTATGCTCAAGACCTCTGTTTCATTTTTTAACGAGCTTGCCATAGAGAAGAGAAACTATGCTCGTATCTCCTTCTTGATCATGGCTTCCAAGAGGATAACGCTCTTGAAGGATACCATGTCAAGGGACAAAACTCGATCATGGCTTCCAAGAGATCTTCATTGGATGGAAGATAATCACTCTGGAAGGAACACATGTTGAGGGTCTCGACAGGGGTAAGGAGATCAGGCTCCAATATCCCTACCGAAGAGATCACCATGTCAACTATTGGATCTAAATCATTGAAAGTTGAATTCATGGGAGACAACGCCACATAATTAACATGTGGCGGGGGCGATACTGTCTACATATAAGAACCATTTAAGGAGGTAATTCGGTCAGGACTGATGAATGAAAGTTGATCAACAGTCACAATTCTTCCATCGTGAGGGAAAGATATCACATAGAAAAGAGTGGATACAATAGCTTTCATGGCATAGACATAATCCCGCCCAAGGAGTAAAGAGAAATTCAAGGGGTCTCAGACTACCATGACATCAATAAAGACAGTTTTCCCTCCCAAAGTTACAGGAAACTAAAGAAGGGTCCCTAAAGGTTGGTTGTTTCTTCTGTTAAAAGATAACAGATTCTATGTAACTGGCACAAGATGAGGACAACCCAAAGCATGCCAAGCAACAGAGGACAAAATACTAACAGACAGACCTTCATCTATTAGCATTTGACGAACGTCACGACCACAAACCTGTATTGTAATCTGGAAAATAATGTGAGAGGGAAGATGAGGTCCATTTAGCGCACCCCAATAAAAAAGGATGGCCTCATTACTTGGAGGGGGTTTCGCAGGAGAATGAGGAATGCCCCCCGGCATGCTACAATTTGTATCAATGAGAAAAACGTGGGCAGTATCAGGTTTACTCTTTAGAGGGAGAGTAGGATTGACCAATGGTGGACTTGGATTGACCACTTTGGCACTCTTCAGATGAAGGGTGGGACTGATCGAGGAAGGGACTAGATCAGTCACTTTGGCACTCCTCAATGGAAGAGTGGGATCGACTGATGGAGAAACTGAATCGACCACTTTCGTGTCACCCTCTAATGGGAGAGTGGGATCAACTGAGGATGAAAATGGATCGACCACTTGGGTTACACTCTTTTGATGAAGAGTGGAGCTGATCGATGATGGAACTGGATCAACTACTTGGGTTTGTGGTTCAATCGAGGAGGAAACTAGATTGACCATCTAATCAACCAAACTGACCAGATATGGAACCTCATTGACCAGTCCATCAACTAATGATGGGTCGAGGGAAATATTACGATAACCTTTTGGAAGTTGAAGTTTTTCCAAAAGAGAAGAAGCCTCATCCATACGAGGACAAAGGTGAGAGTAATGATCACCTTTACATAACATGCAAGGGAACTTGACAGTTTTCTTCTTCTTACCAACCTTAACATCACTATTTGATGGGGTATCATCGACATGTCTAACAGAGGCCGATGATGTGGAGGACCACATTTGTAGGACCTTTATAAGACCAGGGAAATCCCTCAGAAAGTGGTCACCCTTACAAAGGCTGCAAGGGAATTTGGGTTTTGTATTCTCCATTTTAATCTTGTTGACCTCATCAACACTCCCAATACTATTAACAGTAACTGGTTTCTTAGAGCCAACATATGATGTTGTTGGGGACTTGGTCCTTTTCAAGCTCATCTTCTTCTTCTCTTTCTATTTCTTCTTCTTCTGATCAAACTGGCTACTTGCTTTAGAGCTTTCACTAGGTGAAGAAGGAGAAATGGAAGGAGACTTAATGGGCGAAGAAGGAGAAAAGTTGACGTGAGGTTGATGTGTGGGTGGTGTACTGACATCTAAAGTATTAGGTGCAGCTGAAAAATTGGGAGGATTCAAGATCATCGGAGTGGGGAACAACCAAACTGGTAATCCGATGGTGAGTCCTGGAAGACTCAGTGTGGCAATGTACGGAGGACCAAAGTTTCCAAATGAAGGAAAGGTATAAGGTTCCCCAGGAGAAGGGGTTCCTCCATTGGTACTCTCAGGATTTGATGCCATTAACACTGACTTGACCTAAAGTCCACTAAGTAAAATAAACAACACACGCTATGAATATAAGAAGCAATCAATCAAGCAAACCTTCCCACGATGAAACCACTAGTTGGTGATGAAATCCAATTTCGTGAGATCAAAACAGGAAGGGGCAGGGATAGAGCGGGTGGATCAGTTATGTTAGCGACCTTCTTAACGAACTTATGCCTTGGTGCAATATTCCACGCAGTAATTGTGGATTTACCCACCAAGGAGCCCGAGTGAGTTTTACCAACGTTTGTTCTAGGTACAGTGAGACTTCCCTTCACCGTCACCTTGTGTAAGACCCTAAAGATTGTGGATACTAAGGTCACCAACTCGCAATCAGCCCCTGGGCAGGTACACTCAATAATCTAGTCTAAACGTAAGGGCAGGGTATCTAGCCTAAAATCAACTTGAAAGGCTTCCACTCAACATTGTGGGTATACCTTCAAGTGACCCCCATAATACGATCCAACTACGACAATCAATCAAACCATGGAGGGATAATCTACGTAGCTCTCCTGAGTGTGACCTCATGCATAACCCCTGTGTGAGAGGGGGATCCTAGAAAGCCTATATGACAATTGGATTTCACTCTCCCTACCACAAGATACTAAGTTTGTTTGATAGCTTTGGAAAGTTATCCTTTCAACCTATTCCAAAGCCCTACACCTTAAACTAATTTAGGTTTTCTAATAAAGATGTAAAAAGTCTGATAAATTTTAGTTAAGTGTTGATTTTAGTGGTTGTTGTTTACTCAGAGGTGTATGAGAGTGAAGACTGGTGATATTATGACTCAGTTCCCAAAACATGCACAAGAAATGATAAGCAGTATTTTATGTCAATGAATGTCTATTTTAAGGGAAGGAGAAGGATTTTTATTTCACTTTCAAACACCAAGATGCAATGACCTCATGCAATAGTCCTCATGCAATGCTAAAATGTTTATATGTGACTGATGATCAGTTGGTGTAAATCTTCCTATGCTAATCAGACTACAAGAGTTGTGAGATTGAAGCAACCGGAAGCAAACTCCACATAAACAAAAACACACCCTTGTTGCGATCAAACAAGAGAAAGAAAACCAAAAACTCAAAAAGAAAGAAAGTTTTAGACAATATGACCTCAAAGAACCAAATGAGATGATTCACATCTTTCTGATGTTCTTCACCACAGTTTTCACTCAATCGGATAAGAGAGGAGAAAGTAGTGGATTGATTCCAAGTTCTCAATAGAAGCAAAAACTCAAAATAAGGAAGAAGGTCACAAAATATGAAAACAAAGTGATTATTTCTCGTAAAGAAGAGTGTCAAAGGTCAATAGGAAGAAGTATTGAAGCACAAAGAAGCTGAACAAGGGAAAAAACAAAGAATGGACCTCAGAAAAGACAAATCTGAAATTTTTTTTGCAAAGGAAAGGTTGACGCTCTGGTGTAAGGGGCACCAGAGCGTTATAACTCTCTGTCTAAAACCTTCAGGGAGCACTAGCGCTCTGATATGGCCTACAAGGGGGCGTTGGTCCTCCCAGAAGCTCAGAAAAAGAGCCGAAAAATTGCAAAAAATTCACCCAGAATGCATAAAAATTGGTGAAAATGTAAGTGAAGATGGGAGAAGGCTAATGGATCATAAAAAAATAGAAACAATGATCTGAAAGGTGGTAAAAGGGTAGGGAAAAACCAATGAAAGACAATAGGATTCCTTGTCCCCAGTGGAGTCGCCAATTTCTATTGTAGGAAAATCTCCTCTTGAGAGATAGACTCTTAACTCTTAAGAAAGAAGGTGCTTAACATGGACACTGACTTCCTTTTATATCTATACAAACTAATGTGTGAGGAGGAAGGAGAAAAGAAGTACCTTTTTACCAGTGTTTGTCCCTGCACAATCTGAGTTGAGCTCCAATCTTGAACTCCTCGATAAGCCCTATAGACAAACAAAGATACAACCAGCTTCCTACTATATCGAGATTAGCTTGAAACAGATATATCTACTAGAGACAATTTCATGTGAGATCAAATGCAAACTAGAAAGAAACAAGCCAAGCATATTATATTAATGAGAACAAAGTGTTACTTACAACCATGGATGGAATGCAACAGCTTCACCAAGCTCTCCTCGTCCAAACCCTTGCTTAAACAATTCACACATCAAATGTTGATGTTGCAAATGACATCTTCCTCATGAGATCATAAGTTAGATGCTTCACAATAATTTCCCTCTCCTACTATATGTTTCCTATGAGATCATAGGTTTCATACCTCCAATCTTTCCTTTTTTTCTCCTCCATGGAAATCCCTCATTATATAGAATTTGGAGGATTAACCACCATGGAGAGGATCTCTCATCAGATCCACTAAGAAAGGGATCTCTAAGATATTTAGGGAGAAAATATCTCTTTATGAGTTTGGGGAGGAAATATCTCTCAAGGATTTTAAGGAGGAAATATTTCAACCATCCATGAGATCCTCCACCTTCCCTAAAAAATAGGATACCAAATGTGAAGTGGATTCTCACACTTAATTACTTTCTTTTTCATGAATATTAATAATAATTCATTTGCACTTGATTCTCACACTTAATAAATTCATTTTCCATGAATATTAATAATAATTCATGTGTACTTGGTATTTTGGCCTTCATATAATATATCCCTCCTCCACATTGACTAAGGATCGTGACATAGGCTATTCCATGGTGTCAAGGTGTATGAGACACTTTTATGACACTTTACAACACTTAGGGCGAGGTACCTAGGTGTGCAAATTTCATTTGTAACACCAAGGTGATGGATGCTTCTACTGCTGACAAAGTGGAGGCACTGAAGAAAAGAAAACATGGGCCCTCCAGGGACATGCTCAAGTTGATCTACCTCTTGGTAATCCATGTCTAGGACATGTGGGCCTCAAGACATAATCTCCTTAGTTATCCCTAAAATGGGGGATAACACAACCAATGAGGAAAATTGTTGACAAAGGCGATTAAACCACCAATAGGGCTAATGGAATCCAAAACATTGCATGAATCCCAAAGTGTGAATAGATGTCTTTCCATCGAACACAAGGGAAACCACCCAGTCAACGACCAATTATGAAATGTCTAATGTTGGGTTCAAGGTTATCTACCAATGAGGAAAATAGAACCAGGGTGCGTAATAGGACTACAACTTCATGTGATTCGAAGATAGACTGAGGGTATGGTCGACATGCAAAGTCAAGAGTTTTCAGGAATGGCTGACACTGGTTGATAGACATCCTTTGACCAAGAGCATGAGACATATAGAAGACTCTGGAAGCATAGACTCAATGATGAAACCTTAAGATGCAGGAGGCATCAATAAAACTCTCCATAGGTACTGGAAGAGTAACCAGTTAGAGGAGAAAACTCTATGCAACAAACTCAGCTTCCTAAGGTCATGCTAAACCCAAAATTATAATGATAAGTGGATTCAAAAAAAATTCCTTTGTTCAAAGATGACACGACTGCCGCCAATATAATATAATACTCCCTTCCTTCTCGTATTTTTTTATTTTTTCATAGTCAAATAAATTATATGATACAGAGGAGGAAATGAGTGTCGCAAGTAAGAAAAACTAGTTCTAGTAGTGGAACATACCTATTCTCAATGCAAGGAGGTGCATGCGGGAGATGGAAACTTAGGGGAATCTTTCCTATTGGGTATAGGGTGTCAAGTTATGAAGGATATAAACAAGGATATTCTTGGTTGAGGATGCAAGCTACTAAGGTAAATGACTTATAAGGTAAAAGAGAGAACCAACAATAAGCTCAATACTGCAAGCAAGGGAACGAGATGCAATCACAACTTAACGCCAAAAAATGTATGTTTTCGTAATCTTAGTCTACTTGGTTTGAAAAAGGGATAATCTTGTACTAAATAGATGTCCTTTCAAATCCATTTTACGAGTGTGAAAGAGACATTTTCACTCGACAATATTTTCACTTTTTGAAAACGAGATGGAAAAGAGCTTAAATCAAACTCCCTTGGGAGTCCTCTAGGTATAGGTTAGCATGTTTATGAGTGAGAAATGAGGTTCATCATAAATTCATGTATTATCTATAAGGGACTCCCGGTCCTACGGAAAAAATATATGCATGAGCATCGAATGAAGAAGAGGATCTAACTAGGGTACCCATGTTTGGTAAGTCTCTACCATTCGATAATGACACTTCTACTAGCAGATAGAAGGTTTTGTTTCTCTATAATATGGGCTCATACCTAAGGCATATGAGCGATAGTCATAGGACGATGCAAGTGTGCATGATGGAATGGATACCTATATTATATGATGGATATAAAAAATACATGTCGAGAGTTACGAATGGGCGACATAATGTTGAAAACCGCAAGAATCCCTGGATAAAACTACAAAAACCAACTCAATCCACTGTTGTATTATTCCATTGGGCCAAAATATTATCCGAAACTATGCAAAGTGGGTGAACATTTTCTATAAATAGTAAAAAAAAACAAATTTACTATACCATTTGTATTTTTTACCCAAATAGTGGATTTTGTACCAAATTACCTTCGAACTTCAACTGGTGACTACGGGATCTATGAGTGACAGAATTGACGACTGTCTGGACCAGGTAACTCCTCTTCCTCTCCTATTTATTTTTGGTTGATTAGATTTTTTAATTAGGTTCCATTTTTAAGTTATTTAGGGCATAAATTAGAACTTTAGGTGTACGTGGGCTACCGTTCATCAGGTTGTGTATACGTATGATTATAAGCGACTATCTAAAATACAGCCAGTGTATACTCATCCCTATACGTCACTGTGAACACTACAACCCACATATATGTTTGTAAACATTGTTTTTAGTGGTTGCTAACTCAAAAAATGATTTTTCTCTTACAGGATGGTGCTAGAGTGGAGGGAAACAGAACATGAGGAGGTAGATGTTGTTGTGGAGAGAGATCCAGGGGCCCAAATGGCCTTGAAAATTTGCAGGTTGTATAATTTTTGGGCTCTCAAATGGATGAGGGCCCAATTCAGATTGCTACAGTTCCTTGTGGATTATTGGGATCCAAATAGTGAGAGATTCAACCTTGATGGGAAACCATTAAGGATTGAAGTCAAGGACGTTTATTTCTTGATGGGTTTGTCACATCGAGGTGAGGTGGTCAACCTCAAAGCCCAGGAAGCTGGGAGGGGTATGAAAATAAAGGAATACATAGACGCTCATTGCATTGCAGGGACCGAGAAGTTCGGGATTCAACTCCCCATTCGAGCGATAAACAATCTAATCCTCAAGATTGTTGTCCTCTTTTTGACATGGATCACAACATATGCCTCATTACACCAAGCATCGAGGCCACTTATGTTCTACTCAGTAGATTTCTTGAGATCCACGATGTATGACTGGTTCACCTCACTACTAGATAACATGAAGATCCAATTGACAAAATGAAAACAAGGTAGTAAGAGGAACTTCGGGTTCGCTTCTATCTTGTGTAGCCTTTTCTTCGAGTGGGTTCTAGGTTTGGGACCTATAGTTGAGATCATTCTGCATGGACATCATGATCCAGCCATGGCATGGTGGACCGAGGTGATGATATGGAAGACGGGAGTTAGGGTGCCCACACCCTACAATGATGACTTCTTCTTCTAGTGGAGATTTCAGGTCATAGCTCTAGATGACTACCCTTACATGGGGATAAATTCAGAGGAGATCTTGACATTCCATTACCACCAGGGACCACCTATGGAGACATAGGTACGTCAAAGTGTTTTAAATATTTCATTCTTTTTATCTTTGTATAGGAAAACAAAAATATTTTTGGATGATCTTAAGTACTAATTAGACATGTATGTGATGCAGGCGTAGGTCCATGACAACTGGATGGACTTCCACGACATCGTTGGAGGCACTGGGAAGATGAGGCAGTGGGAGGGGATGCATGGAGAATCCTTCAAAACGTACAGGGAAACCTGTCTCATTTGACACAAAGGATTTTGATGGTTTAGGTGGAAGATCTGTTGGAGGCTATGCAGCGGCAGGTGGTAGGTGTGCCCCATGATTGGGTGTGACTCTTTTGGCATCTTGCAAATTCTGTAGGTTCTATCATGACACACATATGGTGCCATAGGCATATATGTCATGGCTATTGTATGATCGGTTGTATATGTATATTGAGGGTATTAGCCCCAATTTTGTACTATAAACATCATATTTTTTGAAATATATATAAGAACATGGTTCTTCATCTTCACTTATGTTTCAATATGTACATTGATGAAAATGTTTTCTTTGCTTTAGTTATGCCACAAATGCCAATATAAAATAAAATTAGCATATGCATCATATACATAATTAGAACTCCTAGGTATGTGATGATAAGTAATAAAGTCAAACTGTCGTTCCAAAATTCATACCCATAGAAATCATCGGAGTAACATAGGGTCATGCACACGGTAATTACCATTCAACTGAAATACTACTAATTGGGAATCCAGGTGAACCTCCAAAGAGAAAATACCATGTGAAATGACATCGTGCAAAATTTCTATAACGGTGGTATATTCGGCCATATTATTTGTGGATGGCCCTAGGAATACACCACCTAAAGACACCAGTAGACCCTTGAGTGAGTAAACAACCCAAGCGACAGAAGCCAAGTTCCATGTATGATGAATGGACCCATCTGCGAATCCTAAGTAGACCGAAGACTCCGTTGACATCTACCAACCAAGGGAAAACTCGATAAGCAAACTGAAGATGAAAAATAAAGGGAAAAAATATATACACTAAATTACATTAGTATACAAAGAGTTACACAAAAGCTTAGGGATGAAGCGTAATATATTTTCAAATATATCCCATTCCTGGGCTCAACCAACATGTTCCCTTCATAATATTGTAATTTGTAGGCTCCTTTTTCTAAGACACATCGCACGATATAGGGACTATGCCACATGGGTTTGAACTTGCCTGCCCCCAGTGGTTCTTTGGCTTGATCATATAAAAGAACCAAGTCACCCTTAATGTACAACTGAGGAAAGACAGACTTATCATATTAAAACTTGACACATATTTTATTTTCTTCGATAGTCGTAGAGGCATCTCGACACTGCTCATCCAGACTCTCTAGGTGTACGAGGCATCATTCGAGATCGGAAGTGTCAGGTAGGAGCGCTATTTCCAATCTAAGAGAAGGGATTTTACACTCAATAGGTAATATCGAATCCACACCGTGTACTAACTGGAAAGATGAAAAATCAGTGACAGTCTTCACTTAGGTTCAGTATGCCCAAAGTGAGGGATATAGCATGATATGCCAGTTAGATTTTCTCTAGCTGACATTTTTCTACAAAATGGTCTTGAGAGACTTCTTCACGACCTCTACTTGTCCATTTTCCGAGGGGTAGCAAGGGGAAGAATGACCATGCTTGAACCCTAGTTTAGATGTTATTTCTTCCATCATTTCATTTTGAAAGTGAGTGCCATCATCAGTGACAATCTCACTTGGGATTCCGAACATGGATATAATTTGATTAAATACGAAGAAGGCAGTAGTATTCCCATCATATTTAACTGTATGCATGGCCTCATCCCACCTAGTAAAGTAGTCTACGGCCACGATAATGTGTTTATTCCCCCAGTAATGATTGGATGGAGAGGGGATGGATGCGAGCACATTTTCCGAGTGAACACCTGGAAGGGGTGACACTTCTTAACTGCTTCAACGCAAAATGTTCTAGGCTATCGCAAACCCAGATAGATGACCACCACAAGCCCCACTATGGAAATCATTTACAACAGACTCAGATTCTTTGTGAGTTAAACAAAGATGCAAGATATTGTCTAAACCTCATTGATACAAAGTGTTATCGACGATAAAGTAGTTATTATATTGGTATCGTATACATCGTCGGTCATCGCACGAGAGATGCTGAGGGAAATTCAAAGTTTGAAGATAGAGAAAAATGTATCCATACCAGGGGTCTGACAAAGAGACAAGGAAAATGTGTTCATCCACAAATGAATCAACATGAATAACATCCTCATCTAATCGAGGAATTTGGATATTAACTCTACAAAAACTAATGATTTCTTGGATTTCACATAAGCGAAATCGAGTTCGAATTCTTGTAAAATGACAATCGATTTATTGTACTTTCCCTCTATGATACGCCTCATAAGGACGTATTGAAATGGATTGACATTGGCAACCACAATAGTTTTTAAAAGAAATATTTATTGTCTTAATCATTGGACTACGTGAACGATAGCCAAAGATAGATTTTAAACATGAGAATACTTGAGTTTAGGACCGACTAAGTTTCGACTAAGATAGTAAATGACGTGCTCACGAAGCTCATCATCCTCTTGAACCAACACCATACCAATCGTCTCTTCAGATGTGATGACATAAATAAAGTAATATCTACTATAGTCAAGAGACTTCAACAGAGGCGTCGATACCCAGGCTTTCTTCAAAGAATCGAAGGATTCATGGGCTCATCCATCCTAGATAAAAGGAGTGTCCTTCTTCAAGCGACACATGAAAACCTTAGTGATATTGGCATGGTTCACTATAAATCGTCGTAAAAATTTATATTTCCCATGTAAACCTTGAAGTTGGTGAATAGTGCATGGGGGAGGCAATCAAAGTATTGCCTCAACCTTTAATGGATCTACCATGATCCCAGTATCAGAGACTAAAAATCCTAGAAGACGACCTGACCTAATGAAAAATATCCATTTATGAGGGTTCAACCAGATGAAATAATGACGACATCTTTCAAAAATTAGCCGAAGGTCTTTAGGGTGATCTACTATCTTACAGGAGTGAGCAGCAAGATCATCAAGATAGGCTTTGACTATATTCTTGAGATCCTGAAATGTGAATGTCATAGCACATTGGAAGGTTGCTCCATCATTTTTAAGGCTGAAAGGAATCTTCCCGTATGAGAAAGTACCCCAAGGGAAAATAAATGTCATCTTATGTTGATCCTTGGGTTTTATCTGAATTTGGTTATAGCCTGACAATTCATCCATGAAAGAAAAAAATTCACTCTTTGCACACTCGTCGAGAATATGATTGATGAAAGGTGTCGGGATGTTGTCCTTAAGAAAGTCCTTGTTTAGGTAACGAAAATCCATGCATAAATGGATGGTTCCTTGCTTCTTATTCATAGGAATAGGATTGGATACCCATTCAGTTAAGGGAGCCGGGTAGATAAAGCCAGGATTAAGTAGTTTTTCTACCTCTTCTTTAATAGCAGGGGATTTCTTGGGATTGACGGCTCTAAGATGTTTTCAAACAAGCTTAGAATCCGGGTAAATTTTGATCTCATTTTCGAAAATTCGAGGGTTGATTCCTGGCATATCTTCATATGATTAATTGAATACATCTCAGAATTCCTTGAAGAGTTTGGTGTAGATCAAAATTTCTTCTGGCGAACAATTTGCACCGATGTATACATTTTCAATATTGCCAAGGATACGATTGATATAGATCATGACAGTATGTGAGATATTGGCCATGTTTCCTTTGACATAAATTCCATGCATATCAAGTGAAACTACGACATGACCGACTATATCGCTCAAAGTAGATCTAAATTCATCTTGTTCAATTCTAGCAAGCTCTGGGAGAAAATAAGAGAAATGATGCATATCATCCCAAGTTCTATTAGAAACATTCATGGCCTCTACGATAGCTTCATCCGAAGGTAAATTTTCATCGAGGAAGTCATGTGAGAAAGACAACGAAGTGGCCCACACGGGCTCCAGAATAGGATCCTCCTCGTCCATCTGCAAGGTAACAGGATCTGGATCAGTGGAAGAGTCAAGAATGACTTGATACGCTATATCTGCTACCGATAGTGGCATGGCCATTCTAGTATGTGACTAAACCTCACAAGACATTGTCGAGGAAGTTATGGTCCAAGGATCATTAAAATAGGAAGTGCAGAAAGGAACAGACCTCTCTGACGAAACGTGCCTACTAGACATGGTATAAATATGGTGAATCGGTGCCATGAAGTCGAAGGTACCCATAAGGGATGAATACATTCCGACATTGATGTTGTTAGTTTCCATCTAAGAACTTTCGACCACGGGGCTCTAGTTTTTCAATCTGTAAGGGTGTCTCCGGAGAAGGAGGAGACTCTAGAATAGGTACAGTTTTTGGATAATTGTAATCGCAAGATCGAGTGGCTACATTAACCTCATATTTGACCATATTGATGCATAAACGGTCACCATATTGTGTCGATGGGTTTTGACTCCTACTCGCCACATTTCCAACATTCAAGGAGCTCGAGGCCATGTGTTGGTTATGTGGAAAAGGATTAGTTAGCACGATGGGTGGTAGAGATGATGGCACTATGCTCCTACATACCCTGCAGGGTCTCTGCACCTGACCTCCCAATATTTAAGGATCGTTCAAATTCCTTCTGAGCCGAAGTGGCTCACTCGATTCCCTGCTGGAATCTCTGCTAAAAACCCGATCCACAGGTCCTTTTCCTTTACCTCATGGTCTCTCTGCACTTAACCGTGATCTTCCCCCGACTCAATTTCGAGTTTCAGAGTTTCTTCCTTTCTGATGTCGAGAGTTCCTATTCCCGCGATCTCCCGATCACAGATGATCCAATTCACCGATGTGCGCCTTTTACGCCTTAGCCCTCTTGGCTGTACTCTGGTCCATGTGACTGCTGATTCATAAGACCACAACCTTATCCTTCTTTCAGGGGATTGGAATTCAAAATCCCGATGTGCTCCAACTTCCGTTAGCCCTCCAGGCTAAGCTCGTGGTCCACATGACCTCTATCTCACAAGACCGCAGCCTTGTCTCCCATCAGGGTTTCGAGCATCGCAATGTCGAAATGCACAAACAATTTGTCCTCAAACCCCCGGTATCCCAATATGATGTCAGCTTCTGCTAGTCCCCTGGGCTAGACCTTTGGGTCCATATGACCTCCCTCTATATGACCACATTCATACCACCTATCAGGGCTTCGGGGTTTCTAATGCCAAAATGCATTGGCCCACAGGATTCCCGATTCCTCGAATCCCGACTCTCTGCTACGCTGACAGTTGGCCCCTTAAATGGCACTTTCCACTTCCTTGATATGCTGACAGATGGCTCCCACAATGGCGCTTCCCTCCTTATAGGGGTTTCGGGCTTTCCAATGTCGAAACTCACATGTCCACGCGACTCGCGAAATGTCAATCCCCGATTTTTCGATGGATGACCTCCTGTCAGGTCATTTCTCGATGGCTCTGATTTCTGCCACGCGTCCTCTCTAGATGGACGACCCTGATTAACTCTCAGGATTTCGAGACTTCTGATGTCTCGGCTTTCACGACCTCGGGAACTCTGATTTCCCGATAGCCAATATATCGACTCTCTGTGGATTCCTGACACCTGTCTCCCCAAATGGACGGCTCAGATTATATCGAGGTTTTCACTATGGACTTACCTGATCTCTTTTCCACAGGAATGTCGATATCCCGACTCCCGATGCTTCGATCTCCGCCACGTGTCTCCACTAACGGATGGTCCATATCGCTCCCAGGTAATTTCCCATGGAAATTCCTGATCTCATGTCATCGAGATTCCCAATATCACGATGGCTGAAGTCTTGATGGTAAACCTTGTGCAGCTCCTGTCCGATCTGACGGCTGATGGGATTTCCAATTGAGATCCAATGACTCTCGATATCTCCCTTCTATAGGCTTCACCTGAGCTCCTTCTGGATGTAGAAACCAATAGTCCAGATCTCTTTCCTCCACCGATCCGATGGCTGCTGTGCTCTCCTGAGCTTGCGCACTTTCTTCTGGTGCTTGGAAAAATCCCAAGTCCTCAAAAGGCCTCGATCATTGTCTTCTCTTCTCTCTGTGAACTCCTTTACCTTGAGCTCCGTTGCGCATATAAAATGCTAACTCCTCCTAAGATTTTACTCCCGAATCCTCAAAGGATTCTTTGACTACTGCACTCCTTGCAGAGTCCTCACACGCACATGCAAGTGATATTTGTCCTGATCTTTCCTATAGCTTCAACCTCCCAAGAAACTTATTTCTTCATCCTTCCTCTCTCAGATGGAGAATGTAACGGCCTCCTGGCTCTCTATTTGCTCAAGCAACCTCTTGCTGAGCCTATCAGGTTGTTTAGCAACCTTTTGAAGATCCTTCAGTGGATTCTTCCTTCAAACTATAGAACTAAATGAGTTCTCTTCTCTCTGTGCTTGTCTGCACACTAACTCAAATTCCCTCCTGGCAGAGTATCTTCTCTCCACAGAACGTCCAACAGTTTTTTCCTCTTCTCCTGTGCACCTATGCACCCACTCAATGCCCACCTAGCAGAGCTTCATAGAATCCTCAGTGATTCTGTCTCTTCTTCCTCAACTTCTCAACAAAAGTCTTCCTTTGTGCACTCCTTACACTGGCTCAATTCCCACCTGGCAAAGATTCACAGAATTCCTCAGAGCTTCTATCTGCAATTGTGTCTTCCATACATGTCTTTTCCTCCTGAGGTGTTCAGCAACCTCAAAGGTCTTCCTCCTGAGTTGTTGATTCCAGTTCCTGTGCCGCAACATGTCTTTTTCTGAACCTGCAGTGTTCAGAAGTGCATCCTCTGTGCACAGCTATCAGAACCCGCAGTGTTCTATCACACCCTCCTGGTGTGAAGCCTCAAAGACCTTCAACCCTGGAAATCAAGAACTCCTGCAAATGCCTAACATACATCTACAACATACATTCATATCATAAAATAGAACACTCACAGACATCCATTCAACACATTGTCATGCAGGAAAAACTGCTCTTTGTATTAAATATGGCAAATGCCTGTATTTACAAGGTGTTCCTGAGCACGGCCTGTAACAAGGTCTCGGCTCTTCTCTTCTGCTCTCTACTCATAGATTCTCACCCAACTTCCACTACTACAAAATGAGATATGAAAATATCTTTTACCTAAGGGGGCTCTTCAAGCGCTTCCCTCCAACCTACCTACCCTATTCAATTACATTGAATGGGTTGTCTAGTCTAGAATCAGATCTAGATCTCATCCATTCAAAACATTAATGGCCAATCTTATCTAATGCCTGCATAAAGGGATGACTTCATAGCTCAACAACCTAAGCAATTCAATTACATTCAATTCATATTTTAATGAGGACTGCGCCTCTCTCTTAGCGTGCGATTTGAATTCGCTGGCGTGGCTGGCTGGCTGGCTAGTTGACGTGGAGAGATGCTCTTGCATCAAACTCCTCAGCTGCAAAATTCATGAGCTCCTGCTCATGAGCTTCCCATCTTAGCTGTTGGAAATCCTCCTAGATCCCAAACAAATATCTGGAGCTTTTCATCCGCTCCATTCTGCTGCTGCTACTGCTTCTCTTCTGCCCAACCTCTCCTCACTGGAAGTCTCTGCTGACCCCAACATCAACCTTCTTATATCTTCTATTACTTCGTCCAGCTGCTCCAGTGGATGGCTCTGTTTTTGTAGTCTCCTCAGCTCCAAAAATTTTTGGCAAATGAGCAGATCATCATGATCTCCCATGCCTCCTTCATCAGTTTCCAACTTCACCTATTGGATGTGCACACTCTGCACCTTCACCCTTTTCTCCAGGGCTTCGAATTATTCCCACAGATCAGCAAAGAAAATGTTGTCTGCCCCTTTTTCTTCTACTGCAAACTCCTATGTTGCAGTCTTTTTAGTCCCCTGGCTGAAAATACTGAGCCATTCCTTAGAATGCTCGTCTTATCCTTCTTCTTCTTTTGCTGTCAGCTCCAATGTTACAACTATTTCAGCTTCTTGGATGAAATTAATGAGCCATTTCTCAGAATGTTCATTCTCTTTTCCTTGTTGGGCAACTTCCAAAACCTGCTCCAATTCTTCTTCTTTTCTGACAGTCATAGCTGACTATTCTGCTGCTACACCATCTGCAACACAGACTTTTGCCTCCTCCTAGGAAAATGGTAGGAATACTCCAATTCCTCCAATCATCAAAATATTATCCTGATCTTCCTCTGTCAGCTGCACATGCTTATCCACACTCATCTCTGAATTTATGAGACCCTCAAACAGTCTCATCTGCTCATCTGTACCCATCTGGAAATATGGGATGTGTTCACTGCCCTTCTGGCAGACTATGAGATCAACCGATCCCATCTTCATCAGAAAACCTTACTGAATTGAACTCTTCTCTGAGTCTGTGAGACTTTCAGACAGTCTCTAATTTTCATCTTTGCCCACCTGGCAGTCTGAGATGCTTTCGCTGCCCTTCTGGCAGTCTTCGAGATCCCGCAGTGACCTCATATCATTGCCCAGCTGGCAATGTGAAATTACCTGGTTGTCCTCCTGACAGTCCGTGAGATCCCGCAACGATCTCAACCCTTTGCCCACCTGGCAATTGGGAATTTCCTCTCTTCCCTCATGGTAGCTCTTGAGATCCTCTGCTGATCCCAATTCATCCTCCTCATCATTGAGACCTCTCCCAGTCTCTGGTTCACACACCTGAACCATTTCCTCTTCTGGTCCATTGAGGTTTTCAACATACCTCAACCATCTTTTTAACAACCTCTACTGCTCTCTGGCCATCAACTCCTTGACTAGCCATTTTTCTTTCGCCTTCTTCATGGGCCATTCATATACCCATCTCAACTTCTTGTCCTGCCGCATCTTCAACTCAAGCTTTTCCATTTCTTTCTTTATATTAGCGAGCTCTTCATCTATATCTTCTTGGCTCCATAGCTCTGAGTTTTTCCTTCCAGCATACCTACGGCCTTCAGTAGCCATGTTGCTGTCCCTGTTTTCCCTCTTGGAAAATCTGCTACTGTCACTCTACATCCCGAGTGTTTCCAGCCTCATCCTACAGTCCTGCTGACTGTCTTCGTGATTTTTTCCTACCTACAAACAATCGCCATAGAGTCTCCAATGCTCTGTCTTCCTCCTTTGCTTCTTCTATCCCTTTCCTGAAATATACAAACAAGAATCCGGCTCTGATACCACTTGATGGCGCTACGCTCCTACATACCCCGCAGGGTCTCTGCGCCTGACCTCCCGATCTTTAAGGATTGTTCAAATTCCTTCTGAGCCGAAGCAGCTCACTCGATTCCCTGCTAGAATCTCTCCTAAAAACCCGATCCACAGGTCCTTTTCCTTTACCTCACGGTCTCTCTGCACTTAACCATGATCTTCCCCCAACTCAATTTCGGGTTTCAGAGTTTCTTCCTTTCTGATGTCGAGAGTTCCTGTTCTCGCGATCTCCCGATCACCGATGAGCCAATTCATCGATGCGCGCCTTTTACACGTTAGCCCTCCTGGCTGTACTCTGGTCCATGTGACCGCTGATTCATAAGACCACAGCCTTATCCTTCTTTTGGGGGCTTGGACTTCAAAATACCGATGTTCTCCAACTTTTGTTAGCCCTCCAGGCTAATCTCGTCGTCCATGTGACCTCTATCTCACAAGACCGCAGCCTTGTCTCCCATCGGGGTTTCGAGCATCTCAATGTCGAAATGCACAAACATTTTTTCCTCGGAACCCCCGATATCCTGATATGACGTCAGCTTCCGCTAGTCCCCTGGGCTAGACCTTTGGGTCCATACGACCTCCCTCTATATGACCGCAGTCATACCACCTATCGGGGCTTCGGGGTTTCTAATGCCAAAATGCATTGGCCCATGGGATTCCTGATTCCTTGAATCCTGACTCTCCGCTACCCTAACAACTGGCCCCTTAAACGACACTTTCCACTTCTCTGATATGCTGACAGCTGGCTCCCACAATGGCGCTTCCCTCCTTATCAGGGTTTCAGGCTTTCCAATTTCGAAACTCACATGTCCACGGGACTCGTGAAATTCTGATCCCCGATTTTGCCGATGGACGACCTCCTGTCAGGCCGTTTCCTGATGGCTCTGATTTCTGCCACACGTCCTCTCCATATGGACGGCCCTGATTAACTCTCAGGATTTCGAGACTTCTGATGTCCCAGCTTTCATGACCTCGGGAACTCCGATTTCCCGATAGCCAATATACCGACTCTCTGCGGATTCCTGACACCTGTCTCCCCAAATGGACGGCTCAGATTATACCAGGGTTTTCACTATGGACTTACCCAATATCTTTTCCATGGGAATGCTGATATCCCGACTCCTGATGCTTTGATCTCTGCCACGTGTCTCCACTAACGAACGGTCCAGATCGCTCCTGGGTAATTTCCCATGGAAATTCCCGATCTCATGTCATCGAGACTCCCGATATCACGATGGCTGAAGTCCTGATGGTAAACCTCGTGTAGCTCCTGTCCGATCTGACGGTTGATGGGATTTTCAATTGAGATCCAATGGCTCTCAATCTCTCCCTTCTGTAGGCTTCACCTAAGCTCCTCCTGGACGTACAAACCAACAGTCCAGATCTCTTTCCTCCATCGATCCAACGGCTATTGTGCTCTCCTGAGCTTGCACACTTTCTTCTGGCACTTGGAAAAATCCCAAGTCCTCAAAAGGCCTTGACCTTTGTATTCTCTTCTCTCTGCGAACTCCTTTACCTTGAGCTCCGCTGCGCATATAAAATGCTGACTCCTCCTGATCTTTTACTCCTGAATCCTCAAAGGATTCTTTGACTACTGCACTCCTTGCAGAGTCCTCACACGCACACGCAGGTGCTATTTGTCCTGAGCTTTCCTATAGCTTCAACCTCCCAAGAAACTTGGTTCTTCGTCCTTCCTCTCTTAGATGGAGAATGTAATGGCCTCCTGGCTCTCTGTTTGCTCAAGCAACCTCTTGCTGAGCCTATCAGGGTGTTCAGCAAGCCTGTGAAGATCCTTCAATGGATTCTTCCTTCAAACTACAGAACTCAACAAGTTTTCTTCTCTCTGTGCCTGTCTACACACTAACTCAAATGTCCTCCTGGCAGAGTATCTTCTCTCCACAGAACGTCCAACAGTTCTATCCTCTTCTCTTGTGCACCTATGCACTCGCTCAATGCCCACCTGGAAAAGCTTCATAGAATTCCTCATAGCTTTTGTCTGCAACTGTGTCTTCCATAAACAGCTTTGCCCCCTGAGGTGTTCAACAACCTCAAAGGTCTTCCTCCTGAGTTGTTGATTCCAGTTCATGTGTTGCATCACGTCTTTGTCTGAACCCGCAGTGTTCAGAAGTGCATCCTCTGTGCATGGCTATCAGAACCCGCAACGTTCTTTCACACCCTCTTGGTGTGAAGCCTCAAAGACCTTCAACCCTGGAAATCAAGAACTCCTGCAAATTCCTAACATACATATACAACATACATTCATATCATAAAATAGAACACTCACAGACATCCATTCAACACAGAGTCATGCAGGAAAAACTGCTCTTTGTATTAAATATGGCAAATGCCTGTATTTACAAGGTGTTCCTGAGCACGGCCTGTAACAAGGTCTCGACTCTTCTCTTCTGCTCTCTACTCATAGATTCTCACCCAAATTCCACTACTACAAAATGAGATATGAAAATCTCTTTTACCTGAGGGGGCTCTTCGAGCGCTTCCCTCCAACCTACCTACCCTATTCAATTACATTGAATGGGCTGTCTAGTCCAGAATCGGATCTAGATCTCAGCCATTCAAAACATTAATGGCCAATCTTATCTAATGCTTGCACAAAGGCACGGCTTCATGGCTCAACAGCCTAAGCAATTCAATTACATTCAATTCAGATTTTAATGAGGACTGCGCCTCTCTCTTAGCGTGCGATTTGAATTCACTGGCATGGCTAGATGGATGATGTGGAGAGATGCTCCTGCATCAAGAGATAAAATCCTCACAGCTTCCACAAGTTTGGGGCATAAATGAGTAAGGTAACTGTCTGTACAAAGATTACAGGGAAATTTCACCTTCTTTCCTTTCTTTCTTTCCCTCACTAGCATTATTATTCATCTTCTCATTATTACCATTTTCCTTGGGTTTATTATTATTCTTCCCACCCTTACGATTATTATTACGTCCTTTCTTCTTATTCCCCCCTGGTGGCTTGTTACCATTTGGGCCAGTGGACGATTGCATGGAATGTACATCTGTCGAATGAGTGGGATTGGAGGACATAGACCAAGTTGGCCCTCTTGTAGTCTGGTTTAGAGACAAATATTTCAAATGTCTTTTCATCGAGTCTGCGGATTTCACATTGGCGGAGCCTACAATTCCATCGACATGAGACTCAAGGTTTTTTCTAGGGTCATATTTCAACCTCGGTGCATCTGGAATAATCTCGTATAACATCCCAAACTGAGAATATATAATATCTAACTAGTGCGATTTGAAAATCGCTTCTTCCTCAGATGTAACCCTGGATGTAGAAACATCCTTCAAAATATAAGGCTATAGATACTTAAGGAACCACTCTAGCAGGAATTCTGAGGGTATGCAGGTCTTGATAAACCTCTTCCATC
Source organism: Picea engelmannii (assembly GCA_009831015.1). Lineage (NCBI taxonomy): Eukaryota > Viridiplantae > Streptophyta > Pinopsida > Pinales > Pinaceae > Picea > Picea engelmannii. The sequence continues at coordinate 555,205 of ML787044.1, forward strand.
TATGCCACTCCTGGATGTGATACGAGATATGAGTGGATTTGTCCTGGCATAAGGTCAACGAAATTTCTAAGCTGACATCGTAACGAACCCATAATTGGAAGTGGTTAAGGAAGGCTAACACCATCTGACAAAAGGTTCGGTATGCCCCCCTAGGTAGCTCGATATACCATTTTGTGGAAACCCTCGTGAGGGTGCGTTGAAACAATATTAACTGAATAGAATCATCATTAAGGGAATTCGAAGAGCACCAAAGGTGAAAAGTAGTAACGTGATCACTAGGTTCTTCATCATTCTTGCCTTCAAAATTTGGAATATCTAAAGGAATCTTGGTGGGAATGGGGGGCCATGTTAGATCATGACACACATGATCATTTATCAACTTAGACAATTCAGGAAGATTGAGTGTGGCCAGAAAAGGGAGACGGGGTTGCGACATCTGGCCCCAAGCTCCCTGGAAAGATTGTGGTTGGGGAATCGCAGCCCATCTAGGATTCTGGTAATCACAATGGCCCTATCCAGGATTATAATACCCTCCTCTAGGATGATTCATAAAAGGTTGGTTGGGCACTGTTGATCACTATAATTTCTTAATTAACTCAAACAATCAAGTGCTACATAAATTGTCAACCCAGGGAAGTTTGTTTATTTCAAAGATAACCACGCACTATATATGCTCAATTCCAAAAGCAACTTAGAGTTGTAGTAAAGGAAACTATATTAATCACACCTGCCTTGAATAGACTGAAGTTCTGACTTGAATTACAGGAAAGAAACCTACCTATTACAGAGCTTAAAGAGATGATTAATCTAAAGAATCCTGGATTACATTAAAATAACAACTGCAACAGGAAAGAACAACTATTTTGTAATCAGAGAACAGAACCCTGTTCCCAAGAAGAAACTCCAGTACCTTGTTCTGATTAACACACTTTCATGAAAGCATCAATGCATATAATACTAACTCTATCTAACAGAGAACAGGACCTTCTAATTCCTTCCCTTAAGCAGGAACCTTTAACCCAGTCTCTTATCAACACACTTGTGAAGATAACTGAAGGCTAACTAATTCTACAGAGAACATGACCTTCTAATCCCTTCCATTAAGCAGGGACCCTTAACCCAGTCTCTGATTAGCACACAACTGAAAGCTAACTAATTCTACAGAGAACAGGACCTTCTAATCCCTTCCATTAAGCAGGGACCCTTAACCCAGTCTCTGATTAGCACACTTGTGAAAACAACTGAAAGCTAACTAGTTCTACAGAGAATAGGACCTTCTAATCCCTTCCATTAAGAAGGGACCCTTAACCCAGTCTCTGATTAGCACACTTGTGAAAACAACCGAAAGCTAACTAATTCTATAGAGAACAGGACCTTCTAATCCCTTCCATTAAGCAGGGACCCTTAACCCAGTCTCTGATTAGCACACTTGTGAAAACCACTGAAAGCTAACTAATTATACAGAGAATAGGACCTTCTAATCCCTTCCATTAAGCATGGACCCTTAACCCAGACTCTGATTAGAAAACCTTATAAAATCATCACACAAGATTGCCAATTAAAATGATTGTGAAAATAATGTAACATTCAATAAAATAAAGTTCCTAACAAGACAGAGTTCAGTAGTGTTTCAGCAAAGCAGAATTCATTAAAAGTAGTGTTTCAGCAAGACAAAAGTTAATCAAGGCATAAACAGAAATTACACTAACACACTGTAAAACTAACGGGTGAATCTTGTGAAGAAGGTGGGCCCTCCCTTCTCACAAGATTCCCCTGAGACGAAAAGGCTAGAGGAGGATGTTCAAAACAGTCCTTTATTCATCTATCAAAGTATCATATTACAATCTGGAAATGAATTATGTCCTTCTCCTAAAGCTTCCTCAATACATAAAACTTGGATCCCTCGAATGATGATTTCCCCCTTATTTAAAGAGGGAACCCCTTCGATACAATTGATCAAAAATTACAGATGTATATCTAAGCCCTATTCTTAGTCAGATCGACTTTTCTAAACCGTAATAGGACATCCTATTATCCCACAACAGAATGCTATTACAAGTGCTGAATGAGGTGTTGTTGTTACGGCTGGAGTGACAGTTCTTGTTGCTGCTGCATGTTGTTTTGGCATCGCAAATCGCAGGTTGTTTCAGCCACGGGATTTGTTCTCTTGACTATTTCAGCATTTCTCAGTGATGGTTAGTAATCTGTGTGAGTTGTTGTTGACCGCGGACTGTGTAACGACTTCCTTTGTGTTTCAGCGTCATCGGTCCTGGGTTGTGTAACGGCTTCCTCTTTGTTTCAGCATTGTGACCATGAACTGTGTACAACTTTTGTGTTTCAGCATCGTCGACCATGTAACAGCTTCTGTGTTTCAGCATCGTCGACCATGAACTGTGTAACAACTTCTGTGTTTCAGCATCGTCGACCATGGACTGTGTAACACCTTCTGTGTTTCAGCATCGTCGACCATGTAACAGCTTCTGTGTTTCAGCATCGTCGACCATGGACTGTGTAACAGCTTCTGTGAATTGTTGTTTCAGCAACAGGCCTCAAATGCTAATCTGCAGTTTGAACTGTTTCAGCACTTATACATTTTTAATCAATGGTTAAGTACGAGAGTGATGTAAAATATTATGCAAAACAGATTAAATGTGTAGTAATGAGAAGGGACATTGTATACCTTTGGAATAATAAGATAAAGTGATAATATGAGTTTAAATGTAGGTGATCAAGAGTGTAATAGTGGCAAAAAGTATGGGCAAAAAGGTACATTGTGTGGTCCAAACATCCCCCCCAACTCAAGGTGTTGCATGTCCTCAGGCAACTTCACTCTGAATCAGAGTCTAGATACCACCTCTGAGCGTGTAAGTTACTCAAGTAGTAGTTGTGGGAGGTACTGTCCGTTGGCACTATGAACCCTTGGACCCACTGTAATCTTTGCCATGTTGTTGCTTCTGTCTTCTTAGGCAGCTTATAACTGATTTGATACCTTTCTATTGGTAACTAGAGGATAGGAAAATAAAACCGGTACCCTATCCAGTTTTCATCACATTGCTGAACACACTGGATGTAGTTAGGTACCCTGGAAATTGCTACCTCAAGGTTGGTGGGGCTAAAAGGATTGTGTTCTTGTCTTTTCTCAGTGGATTGCTGCCAAAACAGGTTATTTGCCTGGAGGGCAGGAATCTCTATGGATCTGATGATGTGCTGACAATCCTGACGCACTACTGATTGTAGCTGTTGAACATGTTCAATCACCCCTGGTTGCTTTAAGAACTCATAATATTTTGTGACAAAGGTGGCTGCCTTCTGTGTTTCTGGTCTTATCCAGAGGAGGCGATTATCTTCATTGTGCTTGGCAGTCAAGAAGTCATCTTGCCACAAAATCTGATTGTGGAGAAAGGAGGTGAACGCTCGAATTTGGATGTCCCCGACAAGGGGATTAAGGTTCAGCTGCCTGTTCTCGGGAATGGCCTCATTATGAAAGTATGCCTCACAGAGGAGGTGTTGATCCCTAGTAGAGGTTGCTGCAAAAGTTTTGACAAAATCTGTTGGGTGTAGTATTGCATGGGGTTTACCTTCTATAATTGATTTGATCTGAAACCATGTGAGTCGCTCCATAAGGAATAAGGATTAGTTGCAAGATGGTTTTCTTATGGCCAATATCTTTTGTACCAAATCAAATACCAGGGCCAATCTGTCTTTCAATTCTATGTTCTGCTTCTTAAGGGCACAAGCTTCCTGGCGTGTCTTCTCTAACACTTCTCAATTTGAGTAGGTATGATTTATCCAGATTTGTCTGTGCACTTGCAGGCTTTTGGCCTATGTTGCAGCATACTCTTTCTTCCATTTTTGTATTGCTTCCTGCTCATCCCATAGCTGAGTCTGTGTTTCAGCATTGCAAGTAGTGGGATGAGGTAAGGTCTGAGTAGATTGTTCCATAAAAGTGGGGAGATTGATCTGGCTGGGAGGTGTAAATTCCTCCATAGGCATTATCTGTATAGATTTGTTGACAAAGGTAAGGGCTTCTTTTGTTGGAATATAGGGCTTATTCTTGATCTTGGGAGGACCTGTTGGTTCTTGTGTTTCAGCAGGTTCTTCCTTGACTACAAAAGTTGAAGGAGTAGGGGGTGCTCCTGTCACTGGGACTTGAATTACCTTATAGCCTGCTTGATAGTAAATATCCCCACATTGACAACACATATATTCTTTACATAGGCTCTCTGTAGTCTCCTCTGATAAGGTTGTTGTACGAGCTAAGGTGTACAAATTTAGTTCCTTCTCGTATGCTTCCTTTGCCCTGGCTAGTTCTTGCTTATATGCTTCCAGTTCAGACTTTAAAAACTCGTTTTCCTGCAAGACAGAGGCCATTGTTTCTTCTGGTTGAGGGATGACTGGTTCTTGTGTGGCAGTCACAGCCTCACTAGCTGGTTGTTGTGGAGCAGCTGCAGGAATGGTAGTTGATTCTTGTGTTTCAGCTTCTTGGTGTAAGAAAAGTAATGTTGCAACACCCTGGACCTCTGATTCCTGTATCTCAGTGTCAATATCAACAGCTGGTTCTTGTGTTTCAGTCATAGCTAGTTCTTGTGTGGCAGCTATGGCTGGTTCTTGTGTTTCAACCACTGAATGGGTAGCTGGTTCTTGTGTTTCAGCTACTTTATTTGAGGAGAGTAGTGTTGCAGCACCCTGGACATCTGATTCCTGTATCTTGATTTCAATATCAGTAGCTGGTTCTTGTGTTTCAGCCGTAGTTGGTTCTTGTGTGGCAGCTATGGCTGGTTCTTGTGTTTCAGCCACTGAATGGGTAGCTGGTTCTTGTGTTTCAGCTACAGAATGGGTAGCTGGTTTTTTTGTTTCAGCTACTTTATTTGAGACAGATGATGTCGCAGCACCCTGGGCATCTGCTTCTTGTGTTTCAGTCCCTGTGGGTGGAATAGGAAAAGATCCTGGGATTTGGGAGGTTGGAGGTGTACGGGGTATCAATCGAATGGTGGGGGGTCTAGTGTAGTGGTAATAATGGGTGGCCTTGTTGAGGCCCTTGTTCACTTTTTTCGTAATAAGGATGGAAAGAAGGGAATTTGTTTTCATTTTCATGAAGGTCTTTCCTCAATGATGGGGCAGGGGGAATTATCTGGCTCAGAGTCATCACTAAGAATATGAAGGGTGGGAGTGGATGATTCTGCTACGGTATGAGGCGGGCTTGGTATGGTAGGGGAATTGATTGGACTGATTGGTTCTGTGGATGGGCTATTGGGTACTTCTGGGGAGTCTGGGGGGTTTTGCGGTTGCTGCTCCTGGGGGTTTTCGGGAATTCTAGAAGCTCTTTGGGGGTTTATAGGTGGGTTGTTTAGTGGGAGGTTTTGTTGAGCAAAACCCCTTTGGATGAGAAGTTCGACAAGGCGGTGATGGGTGAGTGAAAGGGTAGGATCTTTAGCCTTTCTGCAGTAGTGTGCCATGTTTTTCAGACAACCCAGCAAATAATAAGGAATATTCACTCGTCTATTATGTCGTAAATGAGATAACAGAAGAAAGTCATGCTGATAAACTACCTGGTATTGGCCCTCACAGGTTAGGTAATTTTTGATGAATCTTGCAACTTTCGGCCATGGGGGTGGCAATGAGCTGAGTTGAACACCCCTGCCTTTAAATTCAATTCGTTCTTCTGGAAAGAAGAAGTTCTGCTGAGCATTCTGAATGATATGTTTATGGCTGAACATCCGAATGTCGTCAGTAGGGAAGCCTGAGACCTGTGTTATGTCTTCTTCTGTTACTGAAATTCAGACCCCTTGGACGACAGAATGGTCTTCCTGAAGGTTTTGGGTGAATTGCAGGACCTGTTGTTCATTATACCCCTAGAGTCTCTGAAAGTAACTGAGCCATCCTGCCTGCTGGAAGATTTGATAAGCTACTGGATAATGTTCTAATAGTGCTGTGGTGGCAGGCTCGTTTCGTATGACAGAGCCTCCCATAGCTACCATCTCGGTAGGATACAACATCAAAGAGTTTGAGTAGCAGCTTCTGCGCAGAGTGAGTTTTCTGAGCGACGTTATGCAAAATGACGGTCAAATGCGCGAAAGGGTGGTGAAATAGGGATGGCGGTAGTGAATTCGTGCGAAATGATGGTATAGAAGGTTTGATGTTTCCTCCCCTCCCATCAAGTGCGGCTAATAAATGATTACACTCGAGTGGTCATAATGATTTAGAATCTTCTCATTAACTATCGCTTAACTGAATTACATAAAATTTACATACCTCGCCTTACCTTTTGATTCGTTCTACAAACAAAATATCATGCCTATCCATGGTAGTCCTGCAGTGGTCGTGGCGGAGAATTTTGATCTATTAGATGAAATGTATCAAGGGTTTGCTGACTGGAAGGACGAGCTATAGTGTGATAGCATAAAAGCTTGTTGACAGATGATGTTGGAAAATTTGTATTTCAGCAACAGAGAAGAACGAGGCAAAACAATTGATGGACGGTGTTGTTTCGGTGATGAGAAAATGTGAAGAACTGTTGAACAATGATGTTTCAGCAAATGGGGAAAAATGGTGAAAAGTTGTTGCAAATGGTGTTTCAACAACAGAAAAGAACGAGGCGAAACAATTGCTGGACGGTGTTGTTTCGTCTATGGAAAAAAGGAAAAGTGGTAAAAGGTTGTTGAACAGTGATGGGGGAAATAGGTGTGGGGTTGGTGGAAGTGGTGTTTCAACAACAAAGGAAAGTTAATGAAGAAAGTAAAAAGTGTTGAACAGTGGTGTTTAAGCATCGGGAAAAATGATGAAAAGTTGTTGACAATGGTGTTTCAGCAACAGAAAAGAAAAGGCGAAACAATTGTTGGACGGTGTTGTTTCGTCGATGAAGAATGGTGAGGAAATGGAAAAGAAGAGTGACAAAGGTTTCTGATCAGTGATGGGGGGAAAAAGATGTGGAGTTGCTGATAGTGGTGTTTCGGCAACAGAGGAAAGTCAAAAAGTGTTGAACAGTGGTGTTTCAGCATCGGAAGAAAGTGAAAAGTGTTGAACGGTGGTGTTTCAGCATCGGAGGAAAATCAAAAGTGCTGAATGGTGGTGTTTCAGCATCGGAGGAAGCTTGTGTCTTTGAAGTAGGATCGTCTTGTGCTTCAATCGGGAATCTGCAAAAATCGATTGTAACATGGTATTTTTTTGACAGGGATTATTAGTACATAAAATCTAATCTAATACTAAAGAAATTACTTAAAAGAATTAATTGCAATGAGGGGTAGAAGCCCCTTCTAAGAAGAGGTAATGGGCGTCTTCCATGCATGTGGCCTTAAAATCTTCTTTGTAAATAGGGAGCTGGTACAGACAGAGTCGATGACCATTTACAAGTAATGGAGTTTTGGAGTCATCAATTGTGAGGAGCCTTACTGTTCCATTGGGGAAAATAGTGTCTACTTCGTAAGGTCCAAGCCATCTTGTACGCAGTTTCCCTTGAAATTCTTTGAACCGGGAATCATACAGTAGGGCCCAATTGCCTTTTTGGAACTTCTTGTTCTTGATATTTTTGTCATGCCATGTTGACCTTTGCTGTTGAATTATGGTTATTTGTTGAATGGCATCTAGTCTTTTCTCCTCCAGTTCATTAAGCTGCTGCAACCTGGCTGTCTGTGCATCGGTTAAATCAAGGTTGACAGCTAAATCAGTCCTTAAGGTTTTTATCTCAAATTCCACAGGAAAGACAACACTCTTTCCATAGACTAATTCATAGGGAGATAATCCTGTAGTATTTCTCCAGGTAGTTCTGTAGGCCCATAATGCTTCAGGGAGCCTGTAGGACCAATCTTTTATATTTTCCTTCACTGTTTTTGTGAGAATGGATTCTATTACTTTGTTTGTGATTTTTCCTGTCCATTGGCTTGGGGGTGGTATGCTATAGTCATTCTCTGCTGAATATGATATCTCTGAAGGGTGGCTTTGAACCCATGAGAAGTGAAAGGAGGTCCTCCATCTATAACTAATTCTCTTGGTACTCCAAATCTGATGAAGATGTCTTTAAATAAGAAATCTATAACTGCTTCTTTGGTCGCTCTGTGGAGTTCTTTGGATTCCACCCATTTAGTCATGTAGTCTGTGTAGACCACCATATAAACTTTTTGATTGGATGGAGGGTTGATGGGTCCTATAAAGTCTAAGGCCCATCTTTCAAATGGTTCAAGTAGTTAGCAATGTCTGCATACCAAGGTGAGTGGGCAGAAACTGCAAATAAATATTCATCAGGAAAGGAATCATCTACTGGGGTATCATCATCAAGTGTCAATCGAGAAAGGAAATCAGCAACTACATTCTCTTTTCCTGGTCTATCTACAATTGTAATATCAAATTCTTGCAATAATAGTAGCCATCTAGTGACTCTAGCATTTGTGATAGGTTTGTTCATTAAGTACTTGATCGCTGAGTGATCAGTATGGACAAAAGTAGAATAACCAATAATGTAATGTCTAAATTTATTAATTGCATAGATAACTACTAAGAATTCCTTCTCGATGACTGTATAATTGAGTTCAGCAGGGGTCATATTCTTGCTGATGAAATAGATAGCATAAGGGAGATGATTTTCTTCCTATCCCAAGACAGATCCTATAGAAGTATCTGAAGCATCGGAGGATATATGAAAGGGAAGTGTCCAATCCGGTCCTCTAAGAATAGGAGCTGTAGATAACTGATGTTTAAGTGTGTTAAATGCTTCCTGACAAAAATTAGTCCATTTGAATTCAACATTTTTCATCAGTAATACAAACAGGGGAGAAGCTATTTTGGAAAAATTCTTGATAAA
>ML787044.1:573301-599149 GCA_009831015.1 Picea engelmannii
TTTTCAGAACCTCAACAAAGCGTCTGATAAAGATAATTATCCTGTCCCTCCCATGGAACAGATACTTCAACAAGTATCTGGTTCCGAGAGGCTATCCTTACTGGATGGTTTCTCTGGATACAACCAAGTCTTGATGTCTCCGCTAGACCAGTTGAAAACTACCTTCCGTACCCCGTGGGGAACTTATGCTTATCGCAAGATGCCCTTTGGATTGATTAACGTTGGTGCTACCTTTCAAAGAGCAATGGATATTGCTTTCCGAGGCTTAATCAGTCACTCCGTAGTAGTCTACCTAGATGATGTGACCGTTTATTCTAAAAACAAAGACGATCATCTATCTCACCTACGAGCCATTCTGCTACGATGTCGTAAATATGACATCTCCTTGAACCCCAAGAAGTCCATCTTTGCAGTAGAACAAGGTAAATTACTAGGATTTATTGTGTCTAGTGATGGAATGATTATTGACCCCGAGAGGACCCAAGTTATTACTAAACTTTCCCCACCTTCTTCCAAGAAATCCATGCAGTCCTTCCTCGGCCAGATTAATTTCATGAGAAGATTTGTCCCCAGTTTCTCCGAAATGGTCAGACCTCTCCAGAACCTGATTAAGAAGGACACCCAATATCACTGGGGACCCACTAAAAACCAAGCTTTCAACGATATAAAGAAGGCCATAATTGATGCTCCGTCTCTCATGAGCCCTGATTTCTCTCAAGACTTTACACTCTATACTTTTGCCTCTGATCGTTCCTATGCCGCGGTCCTAACTCAGAAGAATGCCGAGAACAATGAAGTACCCATCGCCTTTATGAGCTCTGCTTTCAAAGGCGCTGAACTTAACTACCCAGCGGTCGATCGACAAGCCTACGATGTCTTCAAGTAAGTTAAGCATTTCCGGTCTTATCTTTTGAAGTCAAGAACGAAGGTCATGGTCCCTTACCCCGCCGTTAGGAACCTATTAGTGCAAAAAGAGTTAGGAGAGAAAAGAGCCAACTGGGTCACCTCCTTACAAGAGTATGACCTAGAAATTACTCCAGCCCAGATTGTGAAAGGCCAAGGGTTATGTAAATTGGTAGTTGATTCAGAAACTGAACAACAAGAATATAGTGATACGTCAATCCTAGAACAACGTGATGAGAGTTTGATTTGTTGTACACAAAACCTAGTGAGTCCTTGGTACGACGATATTAGACACTGTCTTCAACATGGATCAGCACCTCGTCACCTTGACCCTGCTAAGAGAAGAGCTTTGAGACTAAAGTCTACCTCCTTTCATCTAATTAATGGTATACTGTTTCGTCAGAATTTTGATGGCGTACTGATGCGTTGTCTTGAAAAAGACGAAGCAGAAAGAGTCTTGCTTGAGTTCCATGCAGGAGAAGTTGTTGGTCACTTCGGTGGTGATACCACTGCTCATAAAGTCATAAGAGCTGGTTATTACTGGCCAACACTTTTTAGAGACACCCACGCCTTGTGTCGAAAATGCATCATTTGTCAGAAAGCGTCAGGGCGATTGCAAAAACCAGCTTTCCCTTTGTAACCCGTTATAGTCGATTCTCCTTTCCAGCAATGGGGCCTTGATATCATTGGTCCTATTAACCCTCCATCCTCACAACAACACAAGTATATTGTGACAGCCACTAATTACTTTACTCGATGGTCTGAAGCTACCGCGCTAAGAACGGTTAACACAAGTCAGGTGATCGCCTTTCTAAACTCGAATATCATCACCCGTTTTGGCATACCTGGTTGTCTAGTTTTTTATAACGTTTCATACTTTTCCTCTCTTGAGATGAGTGAGTTTTCCTTAGAAAAAGGAATAAAGCTTAAGTATTCTGTGAGTTATTACCCCCAGGGTAACAGCTTAGCAGAATCAACCAACAAGAACTTGATCAAGATTATCAAGAGAACCGTGGCTGAAAATCACAAGAACTGGCACAACGCGCTGCTTAATGCACTGTGGGCTGATAGGGTAACACCCAAAGCTGCTATAGGTAACTCTCCATTTTTCCTCGTTTATGGCAGAGAAGCCATCTTTCCACCTCATATTCTTCTTCCTTCGCTTCAATTGTCACAAAAATTTCAAGCATTAACGCTTTGATGAAGTTAGAAGAAGTAAGAACCCAAGCCAAGCATAAATTGGATCAACATCAACAACTGATTAAAAGATGGTTCGATTCTAATTCTGCTTCTGATAGAAATTTTGAAGTTGGCGATCTCGTCTTAAAGTGGGACAAACCACATGAAGGGAAAGGTGAACACACTAAATTTCAAAATTTGTGGCTTGGGCCATTTTTGATTGCTGAAAAGTTGGGTCTTAGTTCCTTTCGTTTGCAAAATCTTGAAGGACAGCTTGACACCTATCCGGTGAATGGCCAAGCCCTGAAAAGATACTTTGCCTGATTTTATCCTTGTATATTATGTAAATATTTCCTTTGGTTTTTATTTTTTGCCTTTGTTTTTGTTTTGGTTTTGATTTGATTGATCAGTATTGGCGTGTTTTTGTGTGTTTTCGAAACATATGCATGCTTAATGCACTGAGCCATTCAGACCAAGACTATAAGAAAATCTCTTCGTTGAAATAAATTCTGAAAAATTGTACATACATCAGTGACATATTTCTGAAAATAATGCACATGTTGGAAAATGTTGTTTGAAAGAAGTTTACTAATTTCAATCTCCAAGTGAAGTTTGTCATGATCATCTTTATCTTTTTACGCTGTCCCTTTTCCGTAAAGGAATGAATCAAATGGATGTCTCCCTGACCAAGTAAGTTGTTTTAGAAATAAAACATTTCTGGAGCTGAATAAAGGACAGTATTTAAAAAATTCTGATGAGGTCTGAAAAATATGAGAAAATATCAAGATTTTTCAGCGTCACCCCGCTCAGCTATCTATAAAAGAAAAACAAAATAAAAATATTAATAAGAGTTTTGGGAAGTGTTTGTAAACCCGTCGGGATACTGAACAGGTCCGCTGGCAGCGGGTAAATGCAAGCATGGCGCCAAGACAACTTTGTCGGTGTACTGAATAGGCCTGCTGGCAGCGAAGCAATGTCGGGTAAATGAAAATCTGTAAAAATATAAGAAACCTCTTTGAAAAGTCCTTGATTCTAATCTAGAACTTATTGACAGGATAAAGACGTCCGAGTGGGTTAAATGGAAACCCTGTTGAGGCTATGGATGCCTGCTGGCAGCAGTGGCCATGCCAACAGTATTGAAGATTTTATCATAAAAATCATGACTTGTTGATCCTAAAGACTGTTCTTGGTTTGCATCTTTTGAAACATCGCTGGAAAAGATAGTTGATGATGATGTTAGTACGATTTTCTGGTTGTTGTTTTAAGTCAAATTTTTCTTTGATGTCCTGACCTGAATTCATTTCTTTTGACAGAGATAAATGCTTCTCCCAGCGTGTCGCCATTGTTGGCAGCCAATTCATTTTTTTAATTACTCTAAAAAAGTTTCCTACACCTTTTGTCTTCAAAACGACAAATCATCGTCGCATTGTGCAACTAGACATTTGTTTCATTTTTGCGACAATTACAATTTGGTTTTGACTCAGTTTTCACAACTGAAAGTGTGAAAACACCTCTTTCGTTGTCTGGACTGTCGTCGTCTTTTATTAATTTTCTGGAAGGCACTTTACCATTGGTTTATCACATGACTGCAAAAGGTTCTTTCAAACTATATCCGTTCACTTTGATTGCGCAACTTGATTTCTTTGGTAAAGTATTGAAAATGTTAAGTTATGAGTATGTTTGATTTCATAAGGGTCATAGTTGATTTTGGTTTTATATATGATATGATTCTTATTGTTTTGAGCTCTTAACTTATCATTTTCCTATGGTCATTGGTTGCAATGTTTTTACACTTTGATTATGCTAAAAAACAAATGCATTGGTAATATTATAAGTTTGATTTGTTATGAAATGGCAATGGTTTGAGTTTTACAAAGGCGCATTGATTAATCTTTTGGATTTCAATTTTATAGTTTGAATCGTTGCTTGGTGCATTATTATGTGAGTTTGATTTTACATTGAACGATCATAGTTTCGAACTATACATTGGCACGATTGGATTAACATTGGTCTAAGTGTTGGTTAATATGATTGATACGATGGATCGTTGGTTGATGTTGGATTGAACTATACACTTGGCGCATGATTATAACATATGGTGTCGATTCTACATTTGTTGGATGGCACGTTGATATGGTTGTACACCTATTTGGTTGGCCGATACATATGGTTTAAACGATTATGATTATGGATGGAACAACACTGTACTTAGTTATTAATACACTGCATGGTGGTGGTAATCCCACCACCTTCGCACGCATGTAATTAATCCTTTCCTCTTTGAGCACTGAAGCTGTTAAGCCCTATCGTTTTTCGACCCTGTGCATTGTTTTGTTCGGATCAAACCCTACCATGCACAGAAGCCATGGCTCCTGCCATAAGGGCCGAGCCCAACGGATGCCAAGCACTACTTATGTTTGATGGCGCTTATAGCGACCTGGAAGAATTCGGGTGGCTCCCGTTCATAAGGAAATTCAATGGTTATAACCTTATCGTGGCTCGACAATTTGCGTCATCATTCGATGGTTGTCGAGCCAAAATTGGGGATGTGCAACTGGAGATTAATGAGCATTTTCTTAGCTCGGCAACTAGTCTGCCTGCTACCAGATAGAGGTGGTCTAAAAACTGTAAATTGGATGATGTCCCGTGGACATTGTTATTTCAGTCTCGAGCGGTGAAACCCTGCGACAAAGGATGGCCTGCAAAAATGCTAAAACCACGCTGGTATGATCTCCTAATGATAATCAAGCAATTCATTACTTGTGAAGGCAGGTACGGGTTCGTTTTCTTGTTTCACCTTCGTCTATTGATGGTCTTTATGGGTTTCGAACTTAGTATGCCCCACTACCTTCATAGAAGTCTGTTTAAAATGGCTAAAAGATACAAGCGCAGCCAAGCCGACACCAGCCTCTTCCATCTGGGGTTGATTAAAATGATTATGGTTTACGAGTTAGGGTTACGTCGTGATTGTTGGGCTGATTTCCTCAGTCGTAATGGCTTTGAAGAATCAAACCCTTCGCAGGTTGATAAACCTATGATAATCGGAACCCAGCCTTTTCTCCCTGTGCCTTACAGCGTTTTGCTACCCAAACCTCTACCCGACCCACCTACGTTGGGCGTTGAAATTGATAAGCCCACAACCAAAAAGCCTAAAGCTAAAACTGGTGCTAATTCTAAAGGAAAGAAAAATGCTAGGTTAATATCTCGCATGGCGAGAAATAAGCCTAACCCCCCTGTCAAATCAGAGCCTATCGTGATCAGCGAAGACTCTGATTCAGAGATTGAACGTTTTCTCGCCGATGAGTATCCTTACTTGGAAGGCTTGTGTGACAAACCTACTCACGACTTTGTCAAGAATTTGCCACCCTGTCTGCAGGATGATCCTAATTTTCCTGGTATTAAACCACCTCAAGGAACCCTCGGTGAATCATCGAAGCCCCCGTCTATTCAACCTTCTATTCCACCTGGTGATCAGTGTGGGTTATGGTTGGAGAGGTACTACTTGGATGTGTCGATGTTGCAATCTAGAATCCATGATTTGGAAGACCAAGTGGCAAAGCTCACTGGTCATAACGCAAATGTGGAACCCTCTGATAAGAAGCAATGAACTGCTGGTTCAATTCTGTTCAAGAATGTCAAGTCATCCACAACAATTGTCAATTCGAAATTGACATAGCCTCAGCAACCGCACTGGTATAACTTTCACTCATTTATATGGAATGATCGTAAATTCTGTGTACATTGTTAACCTGCTCTGTCACGCATTTGTTGTATATAAGTTTTGATTATTAATTTTTGGATTGGTTTTGATTAGATTTAATTTGATTGATCATGATTTGATTTGAATACTCTGTTATTAAGGATTGTGGATATCATTTCTATATTTGGAACACGGTCAATATCTCTGTTCGATTTGGTTATATCCTGTACGATATGATGGGCAAATTAGTTAGTTGTTGTGATTGTATATTCTATGCTCGGATCAGTTCGTATATCATTTGTTACATAATCAAATTTCGAATGGAAATGAATAATGGCTGTTACGATTTGAACTGCATTCGATTGTAACAAACATATCGTTTGATTTCGATATGGGGAATGAAATTGATCGTATCCAGTCTTATGATTTGTGTCTATAATTAAACTCATCCATATTCATTTCGGTTATTTGCCCGGTTTATATTATGGATTCTGTTGACTCTGTCAAGACCCTGTTGGTTGACTGTGTGGTGATCAATAACGAAATGCATTTGATTGTTACTCATTCAGTCTGATTCCATTCTAAAACGATTTACATATATTTGCGTTTATTTGAACGATATCGATTTATTGCTATGACTATAATGAGTCAACGATGGTTATGATCATTATTTTTGTCATGGCTGTTCACCATGCGATACTCAGCAACTGCATTTCTACAACGAATTTTAATGGATATGTTCTGTTTTGATTGTAATTGCTACCGCCTGTTCATTTTGACAATTGAATGAAACGATTTGATTTTTACACAGCTATAACCAATCGATTGTGATAAGGATCGATTATGATCATATCTATTTTGGATTACATCATACGATTGGCTTGTAATTGCATCTGGATACGAAACAGTGTGATTACTATTTGCCCCGATTTTGTGATAACTAAAAATAGAGCATGCCTTACTCTGTTTCGATTGCATTTTTTATATGGTCTAATCTGAATGATAATTTCATTTGAATTATTAGTAATTCGTTTTGATAATGAAAAGAAAATTAAATTCAATTTTATTTTATTTGATTGAGATCTGGTCCTGTTTACTATTTTGACTAGCTACAAAATCAGATGATTCTGTAGCTAAGTCTGAGAAGTCAATTTTTTATTGTTTTCTTAATAAAATATCCTTCTAATTTGATCTTTATGTTCTATTGCAGGAAAATTTGAATTGGCAATAGATATGATGAGCAGTTAGGGGATGTCTTACAGATTCTACTTGCATTTCATTTTGCTTAGTTTAGTTGATTTTGGGATTATTCCCAGATTGTGTAAAACAATTTGCTATTATTCACAAGGATGTTTTACCTTGTGAGAAACCTATATAAACGTATGGTTTTTGTAATAATGATCATCCTCAGTTGTGGGAGAACAAGGATATGTAATTCTGATTCAAACTGGAGCAGAATTGATGTTTTGTCATAGCTTTTTCTTTTCAATATATCAACACTTTGTTTCTGGTTTTGTATATCATTTTGTTTATGGTTTAGTATTACTTTGCTATCTAAATCAAATGCAAATGATATAATTTCTTTACTGTTATACATATCTTGTTGCTTCCAAATAGATAAAAGACATAACAATTACTGATTCATTTTAGTGAATGATAGCTTTGTCTTCTTCATAAATTGAGTTGTTAAATATAAGTTTTCTGCATAATAGGTTTCCCTTATTGCAGAGATTTATCATCAGAAGATTGTTATGATTTTCTTTTATGTCTTGTTTGTCCTGTATAACACTTCAAGAAGCAGCATAGATGATCGTTTTCGAAGAGCTTAAGGACTAAATGGTGTGAATTTCTTCCTCCAACCGGCTTAAGAAGTTATCATACGTAGGGTAGACTTGGAGCATTTCCAGGTCAACTAGTTTTGTGTTTATTGTTTTCATTAAGTAATTTAATTTAGATACAATTGTAATTAGATTTATATTAGATTGTTTTATTTCAGTTAAATATATTAGATTGTTTAATTTCATTAGTTTTTATTTCTTCTTCATAAAATACAAAAATCAAAAAACATACCTTGGATGTCTTAGGGCAGTGATCAATTGAGTTTTGCAGGTTTTAATCAAATCTGTAGGTTGTTTATAATGTACATTTGTGAATAAGTGATATTGTAGCTGATAATTAGATAGTTGATTTGAGTTATTACAAGAGTAATTAGTAGTTTATATATAATAGTTAGAGTAGTTGTACTTATTTTTAGTTTATTTAGTAGTTTGTTTTAATTAGATTAGTATATTAGTTCCTTTTCTTTGTTTTATTAGTTTCTAGTTTCCTTTCTTTTAGTTAGTTTCTTGTATTTAGTCATAGTTTAATTTGTTTATTAGTTTAGTTAGATTACTTAGCTCAGATCAATTCTCTCTTTGGTTTTCTTAGGAGACCTTAGAGCGTCCAACGGAGCCGTTAAACTCGCCAGGGTGGTCCATTCCAAACGGCTTGGGTTATTTAGACAACCTCGGACCGGTTCCACTCTCTGAGTTGACGGACGGTCGGTTTCGCCCGTCAACAGATAGATAAACCATGCATTGAGAAATTTTTGAAGTTCTTCTTTGAGGATTTCTCTTAAATTAGGGTTCATTCATCGTTGAGGTGGGCAGATCGGTCGACAATCTTCCTTAATATATATTCGATGAGTACATAATTCAGGAGAGATTCCTTTCATATCTGTGTAATCCCATGCAAATGCTTCTTTATTTTCCCGAAGTAACTTCATTAATTGTTGTGTTTCAGCATCTGTCAGATTAGGGTTTATGTTCAGTGTTTTGCCAGGTTCAATTTCTACTGGTATGCTTTTAGAGGAGATGGTGGTAGATGTTTGAGGTGGGATTTCCGAGTTGAGGTTTTCTTGATTATCAGACTCCAACAGTGCAGTTAGTTGGTTATGAGTTTCTGGATTCACAGAGGAGGGTTCGCAAATAAAATTATTAATTACTTCATCCTCGGTGGAGTCTTTCAGGCTTAAGGCTTGTCCGATAGTCAAAAGGGGTTTAGTAGGTTGATCATCAAAATCTACCCATACAGAATTATCATTATTAATCAGGGGTGTAGCGTGAGGGTAGAGGGTAAGCTGTTTAGTTTCATAACCATTTGAAATTGTCATTGAGCCTGATCTACAGCTGATAAAAGCATCTTCTGTGGCTAGCCAAGGTCTACCCAAAATTAGAGGGTGCCCTCCCAACTTTGTTTTGGGTTGTAGTACTGTAAAGTCAACTGGATAATTCCAGGATTCCATAGAGATACGGAGGTCTTCAATGACTCCTTCTAGTTTAATTGTGGATTGGTCAGCCAATTCTAGGATAGTTGGGGTGTCTCTGACTTCATTTTGCAATTGTAGCAGTTGTAAGGTTTTCAGAGTCATGATATTGATAGCGGCACCTAGGTCTACCAGGACTCGAGGGATTATCATTTTTCCAACTTGTACTGTAACGGTAGGGTGACCGGGATCACCATATTTACTGGGGGAGATTTACCTGACATTAGTGCAGACAAGTCTCCCATAACATGGACTGTAAGGGGATCCTTAGTTTTCCTACCAAGATTTTTAACACAAATGTCTCACATTGTCCTGGCATAGATTGGTACATATCGGAGTGCTTGTAGTAGAGGAATTTTGGCATATAAATTTTGTAATTCCCCTAGAATATTAAAGGCTGGTGGCTCAGGCGTTTTAGTTAAGGCTAAACGCTCAGGAAATGGTGGTTTTGCTATTTCAGCAGCATTGTTAGAGGATGATTGTACCTCTTCAGGTACATCATGCTTTTTTGTTTCCTCTTTATCAGAAGAGGTAACATCATCTATGGTAGGTTCCACTATTCTCCCAGATCGTAGATGAATATCATTGCATTGCGCAGGGAGAAGAGAAAGTGTAGGCTAGTTATAAATATCAATGCACTACACAGCTTTATTATTTGGGTTAGGGTTAGGTTGTACAGGTAGTTGGGGTCTCATCGTTTGATTGTTTGGGGGAGTACCTGCTGGTAAGGAGAGTGGTTGTAGGAATTGTGATTGAGGTAATTGATTTTGGAAGGGGGGTTGTTGTCCTCTCCAATTTTGATTCCATTGGTTCTGATATGGTTGTTGTTGATGTGGAGGCCAAGGGGTCCACATTGATGGATCAACAAAGGGAGGGTTAGTTTGTTGCATGGGTGGGTAAGTTTGTTGCATGGGTGAGTAATTCATTTGATTAGTGTATTGCATTTGATTATAGGGGGGGTAACTCATTTGATTGAAAGAAGGATGATTATTCCAAAGATTAGAAGATGCAAATGGCATGTTACGATTCATACCTTGTCCCCGCGGTTGCCATCGCCTCCTCTGTGTCAACAGATAGACAACTTCAGCTTCTTCGTCCATTGGTTGTAATGTTGCCTTGATCCCTGGTAAAGATGGACAATGTTGGGTATCATGATCTTTATCACAGATGGTGCAGATTGTCTTTTTGTCCAATGGACATTCTCTTCGTGGGTACTTATCTCTACATTGAGAACAAAATATGGACAGGGCTTCTTCTGCTTCTGCTTGCTTTTTCTTAATCAGCAGGGTGTTAATTTGTGAGGCAAAAGAGCTTAACATTTCAGTTTTAAAACCTTCAAGTAAATTACCTATCTCGGCTCTTGTTGCTCCCCCACTGGATGATTTTTGGACTCTTGAAAATGTGGTGTCCCTTTTGTTTGATCTATTTCTTGAAGCTCCTCTTAAACATCTTTTGCATAAATTAACAATTTCATCGTATGATTCCTTAGATATGTCCCCTTTTCCAAGCATATTCAACATATCTAGACAGTCATCCCTTACTCCTTTTAACAATATAGTTTTGAGAATATCCTTACTTACGTTGGGGTGACTGGATCTTTGTAGATTATACTGTAGCCTTTCTACAAAGTCCTCTAGATTCTCATCCTCTTTCTGCATCATCTTAAATAGCTCCTCCCTCTTTTCTCTTGTTCGGCAATAGTCCTGGTATTTGTTCAGGAATTTCTGTTTCATTTGGTCCCATGTTGTGAATACATGGCCTCCAAGACTCATAAACCATCTTAGCGCATTCTCTTTTAGTGTTGCTGGAAATAACTTTAGTTTTTGAGCATTAGAAACGTAATCATAACTTCTTCATAATATATCAAACTCAAAAAGAAATTCATCAGGATCTTCTGAAGACAACCCATGAAAATTAGGTAATGTTGAGAGTGGAATGTTTTTCATGGGGGCTACTCCTCTAGGGAGGTCACCAATAGGAAATCCTAATGTGGAGAAAGAATTTTCATCATTTACCTCTCCTTTAGGACCTGCCTATTCTTCGTGATGCAATTCTTCATTGTACTCATCCATGTTTTCCTCTGTCTTCTCCCCTGCTGCACTTGCTCTGTCCTCAATGTTTCCTACTAGCTTCTGGACTGTCTCAGGACTCCAAACTTCTTTCCCTGTTTCAAAGTTTGCTTGAAATGAAGGCTGGGACTTTTGTTTCCGAAGGTTTGGTCGTTGAGCAGCAAATTCAGACTTTGATATAATCTTGTCAATGTAAGTCTTTCTTCCTCCTTTTCCTTTTCCCTTGCCACCTGTAGGGTCAGTATCTTTGGGGTTTCCGTGTCCTTTCATGCAATCTTTGTATTTGAAAAATCATAAGTTCTTTTGAAATCTATAATTACCTTCCCCGACAATGGCGCCAAAATGTTGATCACTATAATTGCTTAATTAACTCAAACAATCAAGTGCTACATAAATTGTCAACCCAGGGAAGTCTGTTTATTTCAAAGATAACCACGCACTATATATGCTCAATTCCAAAAGCAACTTAGAGTTTTAGTAAAGGAAACTATATTAATCACACCTTCCTTGAATAGACTGAAGTTCTGACTTGAATTACAGGAAAGCAACCTACCTATTGCAGAGCTTAAAGAGATGATTAATCTAAAGAATCCTGGATTACATTAAAATAACAACTGCAACAGGAAAGAACAACTATTCTGTAACCAGAGAACAAGACCCTGTTCCCAAGAAGGAACTCCAGTACCTTGTTCTGATTAACACACTTTCATGAAAGCATCAATGCATAGAAGACTAACTCTATCTAACAGAGAACAAGACCTTCTAATTCCTTCCCTTAAGCAGGAACCTTTAACCCAGACTCTGATCAGCACACTTATGAAGATAACTGAAGGCTAACTAATTCTACAGAGAACAGGACCTTCTAATCCCTTCCATTAAGCAGGGACCCTTAACCCAGTCTCTGATTAGCACACAACTGAATGCTAACTAATTCTACAGAGAACAGGACCTTCTAATCTCTTCCATTAAGCAGGGACCCTTAACCCAGTCTTTGATTAGCACACTTGTGAAAACAACTGAAAGCTAACTAGTTCTACAGAGAACAGGACCTTCTAATCCCTTCCATTAAGCAAGGACCCTTAACCCAGTCTCTGATTAGCACACTTTTGAAAACAACCGAAAGCTAACTAATTCTACAGAGAACAGTACCTTCTAATCCCTTCCATTAAGCAGGGACCCTTAACCCAGTCTCTGATTAGCACACTTGTGAAAACAACTGAAAGCTAACTAATTCTACAGAGAAAAGGACCTTCTAATCCCTTCCATTAAGTAGGGACCCTTAACCCAGTCTCTGATTAGCAAACCTTATAAAATCATCACACAATATTGCCAATTAAAATGATTGTGAAAATAATGTAACATTCAATAAAATAAAGTTCCTAACAAGACAGAGTTCAGTAGTGTTTCAGCAAAGAAGAATTCATTAAAAGTAGTGTTTCAGCAAGACAAAAGTTAATCAAGGCATAAACGGAAATTACACTAACACACTGTAAAACTAATGGGTGAATCTTGTGAAGAAGGTGGGCCCTCCCTTCTCACAAGATTCCCCTGAGACGAAAAGGCTAGAGGAGGATGTTCAAAACAATCTTTTATTCATCTATCAAAGTATCATATTACAATCTGGAAATGAATTACGTCCTTCTCCTGAAGCTTCCTCAATACATAAAACTTGGATCCCTCGAATGATGATTTCCCCCTTATTTAAAGAGGGAACCCCTTCGATACAATTGATCAAAAATTCCAGATGTATATCTGAGCCCTATTCTTAGTCAGATCGAATTTTCTAAACCGGAATAGGACATCCTATTATCCCGCAACAGAATGTTATTACGAGTGTTGAATGAGGTGTTGTTGTTACGGCTGGAGTGACAGTTCTTGTTGTTGCTGCATGTTGTTTCGGCATCGCAAATCGCGGGCTATTTCAGCCACGGGATTTGCGCTCTTGACTGTTTCAGCATTTCTCAGTGATGGTTAGTAATCTGTGTGAGTTTCTGTTGACCGCGGACTGTGTAACGGCTTCCTTTGTGTTTCAGCGTCGTCGATCCTGGGCTATGTAACGGCTTCCTCTGTGTTTCAGCATCGTGACCATGAACTGTGTACAGCTTTTGTGTTTCGGCATCGTCGACCATGTAACAACTTCTGTGTTTCATCATAGTCGACCATGAACTGTGTAACAACTTCTGTGTTTCAACATCGTCGACCATGGACTGTGTAACAACTTCTGTGTTTCATCATCGTCGACCATGTAATAGCTTCTGTGTTTCATCATCATCGACCATGGACTGTGTAACAGCTTCTGTGAATTGTTGTTTCAGCAACATGCCTCAAATGCTAATCTGCAGTTTGAACTGTTTCAACACTTATACATTTCTAATCAATGGTTAAATAGGAGAGTGATGTAAAATATTATGCAAAACAGATTAAACGTGTAGTAATGAGAAGGGATGTTGTATACCTTTGGAATAATAAGATAAGGTGATAATATGAGTTTAAATGTGGGTGATCAAGAGTGTAATAGTGGCAAAAAGTATGGGCAAAAAGGTACATTGTGTGGTCCTAACAGGCACCATTCCATTAGGAATGTTCTGATGAGGATTATAAAAATTGCCCCTAGCCAAAGTGGCTTCGGGTTGGGGGTTTCCCAAGGAATGAAACTGAACTCCTCTAGGTGTGAATCTAGAGGATAAAGGTGGTTTCTTCATGCCAAATGTGTTGGTCAGAATCAATACAAAGGAGGTGGGTGTAAAGGACGTACCATAAGCAATATTTTGTCTGCCAGGTTGGTTACTCCATCTAGAAGTAAAAGGATTAGACCCAGGGTTAAAATAAGGAATTCCTCCAAGGGTAGAATTCATTTGTAGGACGTAAGTACCACCATACGAGAATGGAGTATGTGGAGGATTTGTGCCCCCAAGTCCAATTCTAGCGTTTGTGTCAGCCGCTGGGATGGAGTTTGAAAACTACGATGTGAAATTCGACATACCATAAGAAAAAGGACTAGAGGCCATAGGGATGGACTGAACATTATACCCCAGTGAGTGACCAAGAGACCCAAAAGGGTTTGTGGCTATAGGTTGAGTATTCACTATAGGACAGGTAGCGGTGATGATATACACCTTCGACACTACAACCATCGTGGTTGAGGGTGTTGAAGGGGGATCGTTAAATCTAGTAGGTATGGGAGTTGAATGGATCCCAGTATCTTGATGAATCGGTTCACTACTCATCCTTTTATGATCGCAAGTATGATAAGTGGAGGTGTGTGTACCACATTTGATAACTCTATGCCTTTTAGAAGGAAAAGAATCAAAATTTAGTGGTAACTGTAACAAGCGGTGAGACCTTCGGGGAAGTTGGTATGGCTCCACGATGACTCAAGACTCGATATATAAAAAACAAATCCTAAGGCCAACTAGTAATCAAAGAGCACACCAAAAATAATCAAACAACCAATATGCACATAAACAAGATAAAGTGGTTGAAAGGGGCCTCCTTCTCTAAAGTAGGTATACCTCGCCCAAGAGGGGTTTGAGACTCCTCTGCTAAATATCAGAGGTAACATAATCAATTATAAGGTCTCTTGTGGGATTAACAACTAGTTGGTTAGATCCCCCCAAAGAGGTAATCCTCCATAATGACTGTGTGTTGTTTGACCCTTATCTAACCTAGGGTACCTGCAGAATAACCCCTACAAGTAACCTATGCGGTACTTAAGTCAAGAAACTAAGAAACCAAAGTATAACCGATGCACATGCGAATAGTCGTAAGTTACGTCCACCATATGGGCAGGGTAGAAAATATTGAAACCTTGAAAGCACCACCGCTCACAAAGGTAAGGGCACTAGCAAGATCCCCACATATGAACAGATCCCATAAATATATCTAACGCTAATAAGGTATCGGGGGGATATCCCTTCAACAAACCTCACATGACCTCGTGCTTAACTCTGGTGTAAACGGAGCCTCATGATATTACCGATTATACAATGGATTTCTCCACTCCCTTAGTTAGACACATATGTTGATTTAATAGCCTTGGAGAAGTTTACTCACAAAATCCTATTCCAAGGATCTAAATCCTAAGATATTTTGTGTACCCTAGAAAGATGAAATCATTACTAATCAATTTTAATTTTAGCGTTACTTTTAATGGCCTTGCTTACTCAAAAAGGTGTGGTTGTGAAACTAGTGATGTTATGACTCAACAAGTAAAATAAATGAATATGAATACAATGCAAAGTACTAAATTCAATTTCCAATAAATGATATGATTTTCAAAATGCAATTCTTAATTCAGTTCTGCAAATCTAAATAAAAATGCATTTTTTCTTTACATGAACTTAGATAAATGACAAAGACTCAAAAGATCAAAATGCTAATCAATGTAAAATGAATACTATTTTTGTATTTTCAATATAAGAGAATGAAAATGCAAGGAGTGAACAACAACTTGATATAAAAACTCTACTATATGTAAATAGAGACAAACCAAGTAGGATATCAACATGCAAAACACCTAGCCCTAGATGCAAGGACAATCAAATGAAAAAGATGATGAGAAAGGCACCACCCAAAAATTCAACCGAAGAAAGGTTTCATATCATTCCACGGACACTTAACAGTCACAACAGAGACCCAAGAAGACTCAGAATTCATCAAAACCCACCCAAAAACCAAGCAACAAAGGGTTATGTACGTGACTATTCAAGGGAAAAGCGCATATGTACGCATCTTACAGAAGGACAACATGCGTATGTACACGATTGTCAGGAAAAAACCCACATATATGTGTCAAAACACAACCAGGCTAAGGAGAAGGATAAGAAACTCAGACTCGGAGATAACAGAGGTTTCCAAGCAATCATATGACAAGAAAATCAATATAAACAAGAGCAATCTAAGGAGAAAAAACACTTCAAACCCCGAAAAAGAAGATTATATCCATAGTATGGTCACCAATTCTGTTACGAGGAAAATATCTCTATGGCTAGGGGTAAACCACAATAGATGGAAATGACTACAGAAATCAACTCTAATCTCAAGTATGCTATATAAACAAATATGATATCAAGACAAGATAAAAGTCCTACCTCGTCCAGATGTTTGGTGAAGCCCATCGTTGTGCACTTGACCCAAAGCGATGCACCTGCAACTAGTCCTCAACAACCAAGAAACGCAAGAATATGGTGATAATATATAATGTTAGCACATTCAATAGCATAATCCATCAATAATATCATGGATGATTTTAGGGGCTAAATTTCGCTCATGGGCTAATTTTTCATGGTTTTTCCAAAAATGAGATTCGCTATTTTAAAAATGATTCGCCCAAATTCTATAAGATAGAATTATTTTACCTCAAAAATCGCCAAAATTTTATAAAAACTATACAAAATCCTTAAAAATTTGAATATTTTTACAAAAATATCACCAAACATTTATAGTTGGCATATGAAGGATTAGTAAGATTCACCAAGGTTTCTACATTTTAAAATAAATTTCCATCCTTAAAATCATCCCTAACCAATATTCATAACAAATATGCCCATGGAATAACAATTTAAATATTCGCAAGATATTAATTGGACGAAAAAAGAGTATTTCTATTAAAATGTAATCAGCCGAAGTGAATGAGTTACAAACTTTCGTGTTGGCACGGTTTGGAGCTGAGAAACTAAGTTCCTTCCAGCTAGGCCTCCACCACTTCAATCCTCCACCAAAGGCAATATCATATAATATGGAAAATGAGGTTCTCAATCATGTAGGGAAGAGCTTGGGGGATGAACAATGTGTTCAGACTTAAAGGACAAAGGGATGCAGACTCAATGTGAAGTGAATAATTTATCCAGAGTAGCTTTGCTCTCAAAGTTGAATTATTCTCCCCTTTTCCATAGCTAGGATTTGGCCCATTTGTATCCTTCGGGTAGAACTGAAGGGTCGAGTCAGAATGTTCCAGTATATGAAAGGCCAGGGATCATAGATCTTGTGATGTGACATGGAAACCCGACACCATTTTTAAATTTTGGGCACAAATCCCTATGTACACGGGTTGTAGTGGTGCAACCTACATATACGCATGCTGTAATATAGGTAGGGTGCGTATATGTGGAAAAATCATGTTTTTAGATCTAGGATTTTCAAAAAGGGACTTCAAGTCTGCATAGGGAAATGGAAAAAGGCCCTCTGTGCAAGTTTGCATGGGGTGAGGCAAATATTTCTATAAACATTTGGGGCCACTTGAGAAAATGACCCTGTGTGGGCCTTCTCAAGTTGATTTCGGGCTCTATTACCCTACCCTTGCGCATGTATCAGACTGTTGAGTGTTTCCTTGGGCATTATTGTTGTATTTGGTAACCTTAGTGGCCTTTCTCTTTAAGGTCTTTTCACGAGGTGATGGTGAAGGGAAAAGTCTTCACTGTACCTGGAATTGATGTTGGCCACACTCACTCGGGCTCCTTGGAATGTAAATCCATGTTTATTGCATGGAATCTTGAACCAAGGTGTAAGTTTATTAAGCAGGTCGTCAACGTAACTTTTCCACCCACTCTATCTCAGCCCCTTCTTACATTATTCTCACAATGTTGGATTTCATCACCAACTAGTGCATTCATTGTGATAAGGTTTTGTTTTCTTTTTTTCTTCCTAGATTTTTAGTGTGTGTTGTTTGTTTCCCTTACAAGACTTAGGTTTGATGCATATTTATGGCATCTGTACCCAAAAATACCAATGGAGAAACCCCTTTTCTAGGGGAATATTTTGTTTTTCCTTCTTACAGAAATGTTGGTCCTCCTCACATCGCTACTTTTATCCTTCCAAGTCTCACAATTGGATTACCGGTATGGTTGTTTTCCACTCAAGTAATATCGAATGTAGTTGGTGCTTCGGTTGTAAGCACTTCCCCCCAAGAACATCAACCTCATTTTGATCCTTCACCTTCTTCACCAGTAAGATATTATCCTCCTTCTTCACTTGCAAGGTCTTCTTCCATTTCATTTTCTTCACCGAGTGAAAGCCATGAATCTAGTAACCCAGTGGATAAGAAGAAGAAGAAAAGGAATATTAATAAGAAGAAAAATAAGCAAGGGTCTAAAATTCCAACCAATGCTAGACATGTTGGAAAACATCCAGTTACTGATAATTGTGTTGGGAGTATTGATGATGTCAATATCACCCAAACAACTTGTAATCCCAACTACCCTAATAGGATTTGTAAGGGTAGCCATCTTCTTAAGGATTGCCCCGGTATATCCAATATTATAGAAGCATGGTCCACAACTCCTCACCAGCCCATGTCGTCAACCTCTGAACAACATGTTGATGACCTCTCACCAACTATTCAAGATACCATTGGAAAGAAGAAAAGTAGAGTCAAGTTCACATGTAGGTTATCTGGAGGGATTCATCAAACTCACCTTTTCCCTCGTATGGATGAAGCCTAGAAATTTATGGAAGACATGATTGTTTCCCAGCCTCAACTTCTGACTGCTTACCATATGATTACTCTCAACCCACCTGTAGTTGATGGAATGATCAATCTAGTCTCTTCGTCGGTCAGTCTGATTGATCAGGTAGTCAATCTGGTCACGTCCTTAGTTGAACTAGTTGACAAAGAGGTCGATCCAATTCCATCATCGATCGATCCCACTCTCCCATTAGAGAGTGAAACCCAAGTGTTCGATCTTTTTCCATCTGTCGACCCAATTCTCCCCTTGGAAAATGAAACCCAAGTGGTCGATCTCATCTCTTCATCGGTCGATCCTAATCTCTTGATAGAGAGTAAACCCAATATTGCCCATGTTTTTCTCATTGATACATAATATACCATGTTGGGGGAGATTCATCCTTCTCCCATCGAACCCCCTCCAAGAAATGAGGCCATCCTTTTTTATTTGGGTGTGCTAACTAGACCTCATCTTCCATCTCACATTCCTTTCAATATTACAGTACAGGTTTTTGGTCAGGATGTTTCTGAGATGCTGATAGAAGAAGGTGCATTCATTATTATTTTTTCCTCTATTTCTTGGAAAGCTTTGGGTTGTCCTTAGCTTGTGTCGGTTACCCAGAATATGTTATCTTTTAATAGAAGAACCAGTCAACCTTTGGGGATCCTTCTTCGGTTTCCAATAACTTTAGGAGGTAAAATTGTCTTTATTGACGCCATGGTAGTCCAAGACCCCCTGGATTTCGAATTAATCCTTGGGCGAGATTATTTCTATGCCATGAAAGCTATTGTGTCCACTCTTTTTCATGTGATATATTTCCCTCACAATGGAGGAATTGTGACTATTGATCAACTTTCATTTGTGGGTTCTAATTGATTACTAACCCAACAAACTCCCTGAACGGTTCTTATGTGAAGACGGTATCACCCCCGCCACATGTCAATTATGTGGAATTGTCTCCCATGCCTTTATTTGCCGATGAAGGTGATCCTCTCACTGTAAGCTTAGTCTCTTATCAATTCGATCTGGTATTTGATATGGTGATCTCTTTGATAGGGATATTAGATCATGACCACTTTACCCCTATTGTGGCCCTCAAACTGTGTTCCTTCCAGAGTGTGTTTCTTTTGTCAAGTGAAGATCTCTTGGAATCCATGACCGATTTTTGTCCCTTGACATGGTGTCCTTCCAAAGCATTGTCCTCTTTGAATCCATGATCAAGAAGAGGAGCTTTCAGCATGGTTTTCCAGTTTCAAGCTCATGAAAAAATGAAACCAACTTTGAGCATGGTTTTTTGATTTCAAGCTCATTAAAAAATGAAACAAACCATGAGGATAATTTTGTGTCTCTGTGGAAACCTCATTAAAAAATGAAACATAGATTACGAGGATATTTTTTTCATATCTATGAAAACCTCCTTAAGAAATGAAACAGAGGTTATGAGAATAGTTCTTCTCATGTGCCAAGCTCATTAAAAAATAAAACAACCCATCCTAAGCATAGTTCTTGTTTATGTGTCAAGCTCTTTAAAAAATGAAACATATGTCTAGGGATTGAACCTGAATTATCGAGCATAGTTTTTCTTCTCGGTGGAAAGCTCATGAAAAAATGAAATATATTTCCCCCCACTTCGATTGAGTCAAGTACTTTGTTATGTATAGTATTTGAAGCTTCATTTCATCTCCCTTGTGTCGTTGGAAGAAACGAAGCTTGGGGGGGAATTCTTATAGCCTCTGGACTTCATGTTGAAGTTAAGTCGCTAGCTTCTTAAGCTAGGGGAAAAGTACCAACCATCCCTGGATTATGCATTAGGAAGTTGCAAGCATAGTTTTTCTAGTTTCAATCTTGTGTAAAAATGAAACTAGGTCCAAGCATGGTTTTCTTTGGTTCATGCTTGTGTAAAAATGAAACCACCTACCTCAAGCATAGTTTCCTTTGGTTCAAGCTTGTGTAAAAATGAAATCAATTCCAAGAATGGTTTTCTCTGGTTCAATATTGTGTAAAAATGAAACCACCTACCTCAAGCATAGTTTCCTCTAGTTCAAGCTTATGTAAAAATGAAACCAGGTCCAAGCATAGTTTTGTTTAGTTTTAATCTTGTGTAAAAATAAAATCTATCCCAAGCATAGCTTTGTTTTGTTTTAAGCTTGCGTAAAAATGAAAACAATATCGAGATTAGTATTTTTTCTTTCTCATGCTCATAAATACTTGAGAATGTAACCGAGTATACTTTTATCACTTTTTTCAGACTCATAAAGGTTATACGAAAAAGGAACCCCCTGGAGTTCTCTTTAATCTCTTTTCAGACTCTCTAAATATGAAAAGATTATCGAACAATCTTGTTTTATTTCATGCTCATTAAAGTGAATTACAAAGCGCATTTTTTGAGAGGTAGTTTATCTCTTTTTTGGTCTCATCAGACCTCATAAGACTACATTACGAAAAATGACATTTTGGAGTTTCCTTTAAGTTTTTTTCAGACTCTCTAAATATGTAAAACCACTAAGTTTACTTTATTTGGACTCGTAAAACAAACATCGAAAGGCCCATAGGGGACCGAACCACTCCTACCTAGGGTTCGTTAAAAATACTCTAAGGGACCTATCCAAAGCATGAACTTACAATTCAATCATATGTTATCCTCTTCAAGCTTGTGTAAAAATAAAGAGGTACTCGCCAAAAATGGTGGGGGGAAATTGGGAAAGAAATGTATCTAAACCTGTATTTTATGGAAGAGTCTCTTTTGAACATGAAACCCTTTCACTCTCTTTGTGTCTAGGTTGGAAAATCCTCTTGTCTCTTGATCATACTCCTTTATAAGATTTCAAATTGGTCTATGATCCTTGTTGTTGAGTCAATTTTTCCAAGACAGTTGTCGTGTCCTCAATATGTTCAAAGACAAGTTCAACCCGTAAAGCCTTATATTGTGTCGACCATTTATGTAGTCCTTAAGCCTTCTATTGCATCATCCATCCCTGAGTTAGTAATGAATCACTTGTTACTCTGATCTACTTCAAATCTTGTTACCTATTTCGTTTTGTTGATGGGGGATACATTAAGACCCTCCTGTGACGATTCTTTTCCTGTCAAATTCAACTCATTATCCAAGAATTAGACTTAGAAACTAATTGGTACCTTGGAACTTGCATGCCTCAATGGAAGGTTTCCTCTCTTTCAACAGTGCGTTTTCATTATTGAACCCTGATCGAGAGATCCCGCTAAGTGTTCGACTTCAACTCACAAATTCACACCCATTGGATTGCAATAGTGTACCTTGGGAGTCATTGACATTAATGGTTATTTCCCTCACAGTTTTTAACAATATTCATTAATGACTGATAATCAAGTGGTTTCTATCATGTTTGACTTTAGCACATGCATTTGCATGGTTAGATTCATAATATAGAATGGTGGAGATGAAGACCCTAGATATTTTCTGATAGATTCAGTTTGCATTGGAGTATATTCAGATTGTACTATTGCATAGATCCACAGTGTATTTTTGGTGGCTATTTTCAAATTTGAGTCTTTAATACATAGATCCACAGTGTATTTTTGGTGGCTATGTACAAATTTGAGTCATATTGGCATGGATAAACGGTGTATGTTTAGTGGCGATGACATGTCTTACTTGACATGAATATTTTCATGTTGGCATTTATGCTTTGAGTCATTTGAATTCTGAGTATGGGAATTCCTACCTCAATGATGATATATTATTGTACTGTATTTCCTTGTTTGTTAGCAGGTTTCCGACCGACGTGTTCCTTGTTCCCAACACACACTTGACAAAGTATTTCAGCTATCACTTTGTTCTAACTTCAAACTTTGGGGAGCTTATTGTTACACATTATTTTCATCACCCCTGTGAATTTTAATGATGTACACCTATCCTTTGTCTTTAGAAGGATCAATGGCCTTATTCCCTGAAGAAGAATGAAGACACATTTTCCTAGAGAAATGGAATTGTCTTTTCCTTTGTAAAAAAAGTTATAAAGAAGGATCATCGCACCTTGCTCAGTGTTAAGGGTGCAATGATCTAGGATCGATGCAGGTTTCACCATAGTGTCTTGTGACATTGTCACACTTTTCTTAGTATTAAGGGTCCAACAATTGTCCGTACAAAGAAAAAGAGAAACTTCTCGATTCTTCTAGAATAGAAGCATCAAGGGTGATGTGGCCTCCAATCGGTTTGGATTTGGGCCTATGTTGGCTATGATCTTTGATTTGTTAAGATATATTTTGAATGACTTTAAAATCTATAGTCTCAGAATCCGTGGAGCATAACTTTGTGGGAAGCAAGGAACTATTGGAAGGGACCCTACAACATCAAGGCATCGGTTGTATTCTCCTTTTCATATTTCTAATATAGTAATATATTTCTTTCCCATAAAATTGTTCTTATTTTATTGTATTACTCTTTGATCACATACATAGGTTTTGTTAAGTATACATTATTTCTTTCACTTCATTGGCTTATTTCTTTTTACAGATTCAACATCCCATAATCCTTGAAATGGAGCGAGGATGAAACTAGTGAGGACAAGCGACATTTGAAAAGTATGTCATTTATATCTTGTTAGTTAGTATTCTTGATAATTAAAACTTAGGGAAAGTTTTATATTATGTCTTGTTTTGTTCTAGTTTCGGGGTGAAACTAGGGAGATCTGTTTGTGTCTACACTTACAAATTTTTTCGATAAAAATATAGGTATTTCTCCAATGAATGACAACAACAACTCAGGAAAGTTGCTACTATAAATTGAAATTCTTCTACACGATCCACCAAAGGTGTAATTCTACATCATGTGAATAGATTTGAAGTTGAAAACAATGAGACTTTGTTTGATTACCAGTCATTAATGGATACCATTAACAAATGCGAGACAACTTACCGATAATGAAAGTAGGTATCAAGGAACCGAGTAAATAATTACAATTTTGAATAAAGGTGTTGAGGTCAAACACTTGAAGAATCCAATGTTCAGGAGACATTCATTTATTCCCAAATTTCGATGGTGGGAGAACCTGCCACTAATGAATGCAAGCCTCTAGGTACTCATAAGACTATAAGCCTCGTTTCTAGAATAGATGGGTTGAATTCGATGGAAGGAGACTCACTGAAAGGAGAGAATTAAGGTATATCTCATCAGTTAGCACGAGGGACAAAGCAATAGATTTATGATTTGGAGGAACTCAGATGAAGAGGATGTTCATGAACCAATGACCCTGTGCATCTTTCGCATGTACGAGATGCAAGTAGTGCACGAAAAAGACCCTATGAATAGAATCCGGTAAGGAAAATTTCTCACAAAGGTGAGGAAACCACCAATAAGGCTAATGGAATCCAAGACACTGCATGAATCCCAATGTGTAAATATATTTATTGTCGTTGAACACAAGGGAAACCCCCCAATTAGTGACCAATGAGGAGATGTTGTATGTTGGCTTCAAGGTTAGCTACCCATAATGAAAGGAGGACCAGGTGCAAGGTAGGACTACAACTTCATGTGATTCTAAGACACACTGAGGGTATGGCCAACATGCAAAGTCAAGAGTTCTGAGAAATGACTGACACATGCTTATAGACTTCCTTTGAACAAGAGCATGAGAAATGGATAACTCATGCAACATAGACTTGATGATGAAACTTAATGAAGTAGGAGGCATCAACGAACTCTCCATAGGGACTGGAAGAAAAACTAGTCAGAGGAGTAAACTCTAAGTAATGAGCTCAGCTTCCTAAGGTCATACTAAACCCAAAATTTTGATGACAATGGACTAAAAAGTTTGTGCTACGTTCAAAGGTGACATGATTGTTGCCCATATAAGATAATATTCTTTTCTTTCCCATCGTTTTTTGTTTTTTCATAGGCAAATGAATTCTATGATACAAGAGAGGAAATGAGTATCACGAGTAAGCAACTAGCTCCAACCAATGGAACATACCTATGCTCAATGCAAGGAAGTGCATGTGGGCCATGGACACTCGGGGGGATGTTTCCTCTTAGGGTATAGGGTGTCAAGATGCAAAGCATATAAACAAGCCTCTTCTTCTCTAGTGATGAAAATTGTTGGTAATAGGCTTATAGCGATATAGTGGGAACCAAAAATAGGCTCAATACTGCAAGCAAGATAATGGAATGAAATTACAACTTAACTCCAAAGAATGTCCTTTTTTGTAAATTTAGTCCCCTAGGCCTGAAAAAGTATAAAACAATACCCAAGAGAACTCTTCTAGCCACTAGTGACTAGAGTATTCCTTTTTTGAAATTAGTCTACTTGGTCTGAAAAAGGGTTAAAGTTACACCAAATAAACATCCTTTCAAAGCCATTTAATGAGTGTGAAAGAGACAATTCCACTAGGCAATATTTTCTCTTTTTTATAGAGTCGTAAAATCACTTAACCAAGACTCAAGGATGTTTTTCTATGTAGTATATCACGGGGGAGGCCAGGGCTCCTGTGTAGGACTTATGTGGAAAGTTAGTGACTCATATATAGTTGGCACAAACTTGGGAAAACCCAGAAATTTCTAAGTAGAGGAGGATAAGATACTTGCAGAGGATCCTTGCAGAGAAGGAATCTGAGGCTCTACAAGATCATTCCAATCAAAGGAAACCATCCTAGGACTTAGAGGGAGCATACTCAGAGAGAGTGGAAAGATCCCTTGTTAAGAAGGTACAAGACTAGAAATGCTAAGGACATGGTCGAAAGACACATCATCCCCCAAAAGAAGAGTGGGATTGACCTAATATTGAATCGACAATGTCACTTCCTTAGACTTGTCACTCTCCAAGAGAAGAGTAGGATCGGTCGAATATTGCATCGACATGACCACTTTGTTACAATAGATAAATAATATAAAGACATTAAAATAATAAATAAAGTAAATTAAACATTAATGTAATAAAAGGTCATGACTAAAAAATCATGGCTCTTCATAAAAACCATAAAGGGAATATATATATATATATAGGGAGGCCCTATCCTTGTAATATCATCATATTTTTACAATCAATTATTATTATATATTTATTATGGATTCAGAGTGAAGTCTTTCATTAAGAACCCCTTGTGTTCTTAACATTGGTATCAGAGTGTTCATCTTCCTTTTTTTTCCCTCATCCATTCACTTCGGCCCTCCTCATCCTCCCATGCTTCATCCACCAGTTCTCACCCTGTCCTTCAAACTCTTTTTCTCTCCACTATTTCTGCCCACAATTTCTTCCCCCATTACACCTATTAATTATA
>ML787044.1:616516-634501 GCA_009831015.1 Picea engelmannii
TTGGTTGAATTTCCTTCATGGCTTGACATGTTTAAGCTCTAGGATCTACCCTTAGATAAAAGGGGCCGGCTCTGATACCAATTGTTGGACAACTGAGAGGGGGGGGGGTGAATCAGTTGTCACTGAACTTAAACAATTATGCTTCTTTTAAAACTCTTTGCAAAGACACTGAATGATGATCACAATAATGCAGACAAATAAACACAGGCACATTCAACATCAGTCACATATATGAGAAACACAGAGACAGATATTTTCCAAGGAAACCCATACAAGGTAAAAACCTCTTTTTCTTTATATGATAAGTAGTAATTACATTCTTTACATTATCATACATATGAGAACCAACTCATAATGAGGCTACAACCTCTGTTTAGCAAGCTGCAACTTGTTGAGAGCACCAACTCTCTGTTTTCTCTAGCACCAACTAGAAGGAAGCACCGACTCCCTGGTTTCTCTAGCACCAACTAGAAGGAAGCACCAACTCCCTGTGTTCAAGCACCCACTTGAACCTCTGAGGACAACAGTCCTCCCTAGCACCTCACAACCACCCTGAAATATAAATCTTTGCTTCTGAAACTTATTACAGTGATATAATGTTCAACAATGGCTTACCCGACTTATCACTGTTCTGCTGCACCTCGTTGCTCTTTCTGCCACCCTGCCTTTCTGCCCATCTCACTTGCGCTGTTTGTTCTTCTGTGATTTATCCTCTGTGCGCCATGTCCATTCACTGCACAGTTCCTCTTCAGATCAATTCAGCTGCTGCACAATCTTCCTTCTTCATGCATGAATCACTTTCCACATCAACAAACACCACCAATTGAACAACAACAGCAACAACAACCCCATCTCTTCTCTGTACCGTGTATTTATAGCTTCTGTGCACCTTGTGCTTGCAATGTTCGCCATGCCTCTGCATGCAGACTCTGCGTCATTATCCTCCACCTCTCGAGTGCTCTATCTGATCATCATCATGACTCTTCAACTTCTCTGGTGGTTCGCCCCGCGCGTTCAGCATTACTCGATGTTATGCTGAGATTCCTCAGCCTCTCTGGCGGTTGAGACCCTTCGTCTTCTCTGTGACAGTTGAGCTCAGATCAACAATCCACCTCTTTTGGTGTATTGACAGTCAGGATCATTTCATGATCTCGCATCTCGCTGAGCCTAAGATGGAGATTTTCGTCACTCCAAGTTGCGATAGGTGAAACTCCGAGATGGATCTTTATAGTGATATGATCTTTCGCCACGCATCCTCTTGATCCAACGGTCCTTGATTAAATCGTGATCTCGCATCTCACTGTTCCTTTGAATTTCCAGTCAGCGACATGAGGATCTTTCACCACGTGTCCTATTGATCCAACAGACCATGATTAAATCGCGATCTCGCATCTCGCGGATCTGGAGATGAATCATCTCAACTCTTCAAGTCGTGATCCGTGAAACTCCGAGATGGAGCTGAGATCAACGTTCCACGTCTGAACTCTATTTAACGGCTGCGATTGAATCGCCATATCGCATATCGCGATTTCTGCATTGTTTTCTTTGCCTCTCCATGTCGTGATTCGTGAAACTCCGATATGGAGTATGATCAACGGTCCAGATCTGATCTCTATTTAATGGCTGCGATTGAATCACCATATCGCATATCGTAATTTCTGCATTGTTTTCTTTGCCACTCCATGTCGCGATTCGCGAAACTCTGCTGACGTCACACGTGGATTGTCACGTGTTAAATACTACCATGTGTCACTCTGATTCGTGACTTACATGTGCCTGAAGTGTTGAATCTGATTGACACCTGTCATTACCTGGCTGTGCCACATGTCACTCTGACATGGTCTGCTGTCGTGAGTTGGATCGACGGTCTAGATCACATCTTGATCTGACAGCTCAGATTACATCGCGATTTCACTTATCGCGAAATCGGCATTCCTGATGTCAAGTGACTTTGTCATTTCAAATTCCTGATCCCCAATGCCTCTCCATTGACTGGAATCAACGGTTCAGATTCAACCTTAATCTGACGGCTCAGATTACATCGCGATATCGCATATCGCGAAATCGACATTCCTGATGTCAAGTGACTTTGTCATTTCAAAGTCTTGATCCCCAATGCCTCTCCATTGGCTGGAATCAACGGTCCAGAATCAACCTCAATCTGACAGCTCAGATTACGTCGAGATTTTGCATATCGCGATTACGCCCGCTTCTCCTTATTCTTTAAGGATCGTGCAGGTTCTCCTCGATCCAACGGTGGTCAGGTCTTGCGCTTGGATCTAATGGATGAGACCTATCCTTCTCTTTAGCACGCTCTTCTTATCAATATTCAGATCTGATGGCCCTCATGTTGTTGGGAATTTTGGATGGGATCCAACGACTGTGGATCTTTGTCTTCCTTCTCCTCTGCAAACTCCTGTATCTTGAGCTTTGCTGCGCGTGTTTTCCTCAACGTTGTTCCTCCTGAGCTTTCACGTCCGAATCCCTAAGGGATATTATCCTTCTTATCCTTCCATATCCACTGTTGTACTTTCCATCAATGACAAGCATACGCTACTTGGTAAACATTTGCCAACATCTTGTTGTATCTCACACACTCCAGACCAAACCTCTCATATGCAGTTGGTGCAATTTCCAGGTTCATGCAGGAGCCGTATGAGCTACATTGGAAAGCTGCAAAGTGTATCCTTCAATACGTACAGGGCACCATCACCTTTGGGATTCATTATGCAGTAGACTCTACATTAGATCTCATTGGGTTTACTGATTTTGATTGGGCTGGCGATAACATTGATCGCAAGTCCACATCTGGTTACTCACTCAGTCTTGGTTCCGGGCCTATCTGTTGGTCAAGAAAGAAGCAAGGTGCCATTGCTCTATCTTCAGCTGAGGCAGAGTATAGAGGGGTAGTTAACATAACCATTCAAGCTATGTGGC
Source organism: Picea engelmannii (assembly GCA_009831015.1). Taxonomy (NCBI): domain Eukaryota; kingdom Viridiplantae; phylum Streptophyta; class Pinopsida; order Pinales; family Pinaceae; genus Picea; species Picea engelmannii. Next base: position 619,454 of record ML787044.1, read on the forward strand.
TACAACATTTTCTCACTGAGTTGGGCATTCAGTTTCATCAGTCGATCATCATCTGGTGTGACAACCAGAGCACTCTGAAGTTCTGCAGAGATCCAATTCGTTGGCAGTGGATGAAGCACATCGAGATTGACATGCACTACATCCGAGACTTATTACATGAGGGGATCATCGACTTATAGTTTTTTCCTTCAGCAGAACAGACGACTGACATTTTCACCAAGACCTTCACTGAGCAGAAATTCCATTCTCTGTGAGGTCATCTTGGAGTGAAGGACACAGTTGCCTAGCAACAATAGTTCTTCTTTTTACATACATTTTACCTTGAGGGGGGGTTTTCCCATGAGGTTTTCCCTCTTTCCTCAGTTTATTTTCAGTGTATCTTTTGTACTTGGGTACCCAACATGGCCTCGTTGCTGGGACCCAATCTTTATTTTCACCATAGTGATGTTCAAGGGGGGTGTTGGAGTTACTTCACACACAACTAAGATTTATTTTTCCTAAGGTATTTATTTGTTTATTAGTCATTATCCAGTCTCCTATATTTTAGGAGAGAATATTCCACCTGGAGAATATTCTCTTTCAGTTCACACTTCAGTTTGACTAGTTGAGTTGAGTTTAGATGTTGCATTGGGATCATCACCATGCAACATTGGGATCATCACCATGATAATTCGACCTTACCTTGGTATCATCACCAAAGTGACACATTAGCCTTGATTCCTTAAGTTAACTCCTCAATACTTTCTGTTCAGTCAGTTAACTAAAGACTAGTTGACTAGTTAACTCAACTAGGTGGCAGTTCACTACTATAACTACCTGAGAGACTAGAATAGGTGGTAGTTCACTCCTGTAACTGTTGGTGTGTGTCCAGATCACTCTATACCACCACTATGGAGACTTGGTTCACCTCAAGTCGAACTCATTGAGATATATAGAGTATATCATGTGTAAATTATTCATTATTCATAATGGTTAATGAGAATTCTTTCCATTCTTTCTCTCCTTCTTATTCTTTTCCAATTCTCTCTGCAAATGTGTGTATCATTGTTTAGCTAGATCTATTTTGTGCAGGTAAACAAATTTACACAAAGGTTTGTGGAAAAATGTTTCGCTTGCCAACAAAATAAGGTGGAAATAATTAAGACCACAGGTCTTTTACAACCATTATCCATCCCAAGTTAGCGCTGGGAGGAGGTTTCCATGGATTTCATCACAGGGTTACCAAAGTCTGAAGGAAAGAGTGTCATCATGGTGATTGTTGATAGATTGACCAAGTACACACACTTTTTTGCACTCTCTCATCCCTTCAAAGCTAGTACAATTTCCACCGCATTCATGGAGATAGTTCAAAAGCTACATGGCAGCCCAAAGATTATTGTAAGTGACAGAGATCCCATCTTCATTGGAAATTTTTGGACATAATTATTTTCTTCTTTGGGTACTCAATTGGCTCATAGCTCATCCTATCATCCTCAATCTGATGGACAAACCGAGATAGTGAACAAATGTCTGGAAGGCTACCTTCGTTGCTTTGTCTCTGATAAACAAACACAATGGTTCAAATGGTTACCCTTGGCAGAATGGTGGTATAACACTTCCTTTCATACTGGAACAAAAATGACACCATTTATGGCACTTTTTGGATACCACCCTCCTTCCATCACTTCTTCTCTAAAAGAAAAATCTAAGGCTCAAGAAGTGGAAGATCACATCGAGAATCAACAACAAGTTCTCCAAATCTTAAAGGACAACTTGACCATAGCAGAGAATCGCATGAAACAAGAAGCAGATCAACATCATAGTGAAAGAAGTTTTGAAGTAGGGGATTGGGTATTTTTAAGACTACAACCATACAAACATATGTCCCTCAAGCAAGCCAAAAAGGATAATAAATTATCACCAAATTACTATGGCCCTTATAAGGTGTTTCAAAAGATTGGTACTATGGCATACAATTTGGAGCTACCTGCATCTTCACGAGTACACCCAGTTTTCCATGTTTCATGGTTAAAGAAGGTTATAGGCGACAAGATCACAGTTCAAACTATATTGTCGGAACTTGACGAGGAAGGAAAAATCATATTGGAGCCTGAATCCATCACTGACACAAGAATACGCCGGCTAAGTAATAGATCCATTTTAGAGTATCTCATTAAATGGAGGAAACTACTGGCTGAAGATTCCACTTGGGAAGATGAGTCTTTTATACAGAAGCATCCAAAGTTACTCAAGAATTGCGGAGAACACTTGTCTCAAGGGGAGGGGCATGTTAATCCCTAATATTGGCTCATTACCCCTTAATTGGGGCATATTAGATTAGTAATGTTATTTTATTTATGTCGCCTTTAGGCCATTAGTTGTAATTATACCTCCTAGTCTCCTATATATACCACGGATACATTTTCATTTTGAATCATCTTGTACTTGAACATTTAAGTGGTGTAAAAGGAGGTTTCCCCCTCAAAGAGGCTTATTATCTGAAATTATCTCTTTTTCAAGGCGTTGAGTACTTTTTCTAAGGTTTTTCTATGCTATATTGATATTTGGTTCTTAACAAATAGGATGTGAGACAACATGGTCTAGAGACGTATCACCCCCAAAAATAGGAGTGGTGTCGGTTGAAGATTGCATCGACACGACCGCTGGTTGAACAGGATGCGAGACAACATGGTAAAGAGACACATCACCCCCCAAAAGAAGAGTGGTGTTAGCTAAAGATTGCATTGGTCCAACCACTAGTTGAAAAGGATGTGAGACAACATGATCAAGAGATGCATCACCCCCCAAAATAAGAGTGGTGTTAGCCAAATATTTCATCAAACCGATCGTTGTATCAACCAAAGAAGGATTAGAATGTTGGGAAACCAAATATGACTCAAAACCCGAAGGGCTATCAAAAAAGGACTATGCTTATTGTACCACGGCATTAGCAGAGAACAAATGAGTAGATGATATCCTTTGTAGAGTCTACAAAGGAACTTGGGCTTACGTCCTACACATCTAGGTTTCTCAATCATATCAATTCCCCTAGCATGACTTGCAGTGGTCGATGGCATACTCCCAGCATTACTTGTAGAGGATAGTAGCATATCTTCAACATGAATTACAAAGGTTGTTAACGAATCCCCAACATGACTAGGATAGGTTGCTGATGAATCCCCAACATGACTAGCAGAGGTTGGTGATGTATGTGTAGTCTAACTAGCAATTACTATAGTTGTGCCCCCAGCATGACATGCAACGGCTGGTTGTTGGTCTTCAACATGAATTATAGAGATTGTTGACCTATATCCAACATGACTAGAACAGGTTGGTGATATAATTTCAGTATGACTCGCAATGATTGGATTTGTTCTTCCAACATGACTTGTAGTGACTGGTTGCGACATTTGATACCAAGGTTTCGGGAAAGACTGGTTTTGAGAAATTGTGGGCTAGGACGGGTTCTGGCATACACCATGGACCTATTCGGTAGGATAGTATCTTCCTCTCAACTGATTCATAAAGGGTTGTAAGGGCATCATCACCCATGCTAGTACTACTCTAGTATGAATGTTCTTAACTATAGAGTTCTAATGGGATCGGGTGCATTAACACTATGTTGTATGCATGTATATAATACCACTAGGAAATCATTACATGATGTTTGTAATTAAAAAATGAATATGGTATTACATTTCATTCCCCATCAAAAGGGTGAATATCATGGTTTATCAAAACCATAGGCTTGAAATGTTGATTAAGTGGAAAAGGTGGATGGCCACCGATATCTACCTAGATCATAAGGTGGTCCACAATAAAACTAGTATTCCAACATTCAACACAAGAATTTTTAAACTTGCCATCAAGGGCGCACCAACATTTCCAAAGAAAGGAAAAGCACAAGAATCCCTTTGGGAAGGGGTCTCTTGGTTGGTATCCTCAAGAGCTTTATCCATGTCATTCTTATGCATAGGTTCATTCGTTGCAAGATTTTTCATGTCTAAAAAAGTCTCACACACTGACTCTAGTGAACCAATGGTATAAAAACCTATGACTTCTAGGAGGCAACTCCATGCTTTCAAGAGAAAGACCAGGGGTCTTTCCCGACCGACAAAGTGATTGGTAGAATGGATTGAATCAGTGATATGAAAATAGTGGTACATACACAACATAAGGAAAAATACACAAATAAACACTCCAGTAAAAAGTCCCAAAAGAAACATAAAAAAAAAATTCTTTAAAACTTCATCCCAGATGGATTAGGTCCTGAGTCCAAAGCAATAAAAAAGTGAAAATGGACCTTCTGGAAACCAACATGGGTTGATTAAGTTCCAATACCGGTGAACGAAGAAGTGAGTAGCAATTATCACGACCTCAATTTACCAGCCCTACCTAGTGCTAGTAAGCCTCACTCTGCGGGGCAGCCTCTATGGGTATTGATAATGTGATACAACATCTTCCTCAGGTACCACGAGAAACCCCTCCCAGTCACCTATGAGATAGCTACGAAAAGGAAATATGGGTACCAACTCGTAGTCAACATCCATGGTAATAGTTGGCAGTTAGGACTGAACTTATGGGCAGTGTAGAAAAGTTTGAAGCTCTGAAAGTGCTACCTCATAAGGAGGGATAAGAACTAAAGAAAACCCCATATATGATAAATCCACTACGACTTGGTCAAGTTTCAAAGGGGTGATCTCCTCAACTCTTCCTCTTGGAACCTCATGCTTAGCTGCTATGTTAGAGGATTATCCCAATCACACCTATACAAAAATTGTATTTTCTCTCCCTAAGTCAGACTCCTATGTTTCATTCAATGGCATTGGAGAGTAACCTGTCTAGCCTATTCCAAGGCCCTATCCTCGAACTAATTTGTGAACCCTAGAAACAAAATTCTAGTATATTTTAAATTGGCAGTTGTTCTTTACTCAAATGGTATAGAAGTGAAACATGTGTCGTTTGAGACTCTTGCAAAATGAAACTAATAATAAAAATGGAAAAGGAAAACTTACACTAGTTCTACAATGAAAAAGAGTTTCAAAAAAAAAAAATTCATGACAACTAATGTAAATTTTGAAATGTGGTGTTTTCTCTTTTCAATGAAATATGCAATGCAAAGTGTACCTTGATTGTTTCTACTTACTTAAATTGTACCTTTTCAAGATGAAAATGAAATGCAACTTCTTCCTTTCAAATGAAAAATACAATACAATTCTTTACTTTTTCAAATGAAACCAAACTAGTGATGAAAAGAAGAAGCCTACATTTTCAAGAAGTGGAACTAGCGTTTTGAAACCAACATGGAGGGAGAGAAAGAATGCAAGAAAACAATTGTTTCTTTTCTTTTTCAAAACAAACAACCAAGCAAAAGAAAACTAAAACAAGAAAAATTTTCTTTTACGTTGGAAAAATATGAATGAAGGAAATGAAGGATAATGATTTCAGATCATAAATTAAACTCTATACATGAATGTAGAAACAATCAAGAAACTGAAAACCCAAAGGAAATATTCTTCTTTCACTGATGCAAACCAAAAAAGGAAACTAAAAAAACCTATAATTTTTTTTTCCTTAGTTAAAGCATCCAAAAATAATTTCAACTAATTCATAGCATAGAAATCAACCTCATACAACTCATAGTGTCCCAAAGAATCTCCAAAAGAAAAGACAAGACTAAACAATATTGGAAAACAGAAGGAAACTACTTCCCATAACTCATATGGTTATGTTGCTTCAACAACATGCATATGTATGTGACCTAAACTTTAACAACAAGTGTATATACACGATATAATGAAGAGAAATAAGTGTCTTCCACTAAAACTAATAAAATATATATAAAAAAAATTCTAAGTTAAGTCTCAAAGGTCAAAGATATAGGTATGAAAATTTGTCACAAAAGCATAAACAAAAACCATAAAGGAAACCCCTAAGAGATAAACTAGTTAAGAAATGCAAGAGTAACCAAAATAATCCCAAGAAGAACCAATAATTTTATTTTTTTTCTTTTCAAAATTAATGCTTTAATAACCTTCTATATGCAAGAATAAGTTTCAGGAACAAACTCCCCAAAAAGACCCCTAAAAAATACAAAACATGGCTTAAAAATGCTGAAAAAACAAGCAGAAAAATCACTTTTCAGGAGGAATACCCTCCTTTTACCATTGTAGGGAGCATATATAGGATTATGTGTTTGACTTATCCTTTTATAGTTAGCATATGCATGTTCCTTAACCTTCTACAAGGCACATATATTACCCACAATTCCAAAAAACACTTAAGTAGTTGTACGTGCCTAAGCCCTCTTTAGGGAGTGCATGTATGTACTTTATTCTTAGATAATAAGTGCATGTACTAATATGTCATCAAAGGAAAGAGTTTATACACCCTAATAACCCAAGGAAGACTTGGAAAAACCTATGTCTAAATTTTGGAATAGAATGATAATCTTGAAAAAATGCTAATTAAAAAAGTTGAGATAGAAATAAATCCAAAAGTCGAGAGAAAACAAAGTGCAAGTCCATAAATCTAACCCAAAATGAGACCCTCCCAAGTGGATTCACTAGTTATGTTATGGGTAAATCCCCCTATGGATATGGGTTAAATCCACAATAGAGTGATGATTGTTTAAATAATAAACCCAATCCTAGAAATGAAATAAGAAAGATTTGTAGCTAACTTGATTAATTAACCACTAATAGAAAGGAAGAATAAACATACCGAGTGTCCTATATTTGATGAAGATCCCATGGTTGAAAACCTTTTTCACTCCTTCCAAATTGACCCTTTGACCAATTCCAAAACAATCAAATAGAAAATACAAAAGGGGGAAGTTATATAATAACTAACTCTCATAAAAAAGATAATTAAAGTGATTACATCAATTAGTGTTCTAAGAATTAGATGTTCAAACATAATAATCATGCATTAAAACACAACTCATGGGAAAGAGGTCTCTTTATTATTAGACAACAATATAGAGGTAGTTACCACATGCACCTAGTATGGCACTGCTCTAAGACCGAACTCTAGGTTTGTCCACACAAGCCACTGATTATAGGTAGCACCTTGTTGAGCCCCAACAACTCAACCTAAATTTTTACAAAATTTAAAGGGCCCCCTTTCAAATCTTGATCATTATAATGAGCTACATAATCAACATTTTCAAATAGTTCCATACCTTGGCTTGATTTGAGACAAACTTAAGACATTCACTATAGTATGAGACATTCATTACAAGAGTATATGTCAAAAGTTAGAAACAAGCATAGAAATATCAATTTAAACAAAAATGTTAATTTTTATCAACTGTTTACATTCGTTTAAATTATGATTATGTGTTCATTCTTTTTCTCATTAGCAAGTTTGACTATTTTGAATAATGGGTTCAATACTTCATCAAATAATATCTTGGTTGGTTTCTTATTTTCACAAAATCATTTGGTGGGATTAATTAATTAAATTCTTTTTCCATTTTGCATCTCATTTCAAAATAAAAATAATAATAATAAAATCAAATTATCTATCATTTGTTTGATTTTGTGAAAACCCAAAATTAATATTTTTCTCCTCTCCATCAACTTGAAACTTCTAGAATTTTCAAGATCATATTTGAAAGGAAATATAAACAATATTTGTTTAGAACTTATAGTTAGTTTAAATTCATTTTTTATTTTATTGTTCTAGATTTTATTTTATTCACAATTTTTAGGTTATTAATTTAGGTTTCTTTTTTTTTCACAGGTTTTTATTATCAGTTATTTTGTATAGATCTGATCATAGATTGATTTTATTATCTAAATACATTAAATATGATTGATCCAAAAATAATATTGGATTGCTGGAAAAAACTTTATGAGCAACAACAGATAAAATTTGGAAATGCATCAAGAACAGAGACACGATTTTGCAAGACTGATTGCAGTCAAATCATGAGGAATTTGAAGAAACGGTTGAAAACCCATATCCCAAATGGACCCATTTAGCTTCTTCTTAGAATTTTTCCCAATAAAATGCATGATTTGAGATATATTTGTGCCTCTTTATGAGGCAAATTTCAGGTGGCGGAAATTATTAGTGATTCCCAGACTGTCCATTCATTGTATAAATATATGAGAAATTTCAGAGCCAGGGAGATCCAGGAATTGGAGAGGAGGATTTTTATCCTTTCTCTTATGTATATTATTTCTTTTGTAAGATTTTTTCTTTTCAAATGGAGTAGTGGATGGTTGGAATCTTTGGGAGAATGGACGAGTATTTTCAAAGAAGAATATGGAATTCCAGATTGCTTAATGGCTTTTGTCTTGTGAGTAAATGTTTTTATTTTCATTATAATATCTTCATATTCTTTGAATAAATGAATATGAATTGATTTAAATTATCTTCAGTTTGTTTTGTCAATACATGGTTAATTGTTATCATTTATGTATTAATTGTTTCAATCTTTAAGAGTTTATTATCCCAAAAATTCATTTTGGACCTTATGATGAACCTATTATACTGAAACTATATGGGATACAGTTTAATCTTTGGATTTTGTCCTTTTGTAGACTGTGCAATGTTAATATTGTTTCTCATATAATCCATGAATATGAAACTTTATTTGTATTGAACTAGTTTTAGACTGTTCTGCATATAATTTTTCATGTTATGTTTTCGTTTATATGATTCAATATATTTTGGCTCTTTTAATATCTGTGGTTGATCATCTATTGATACATTTTGAGTTTATGTGTAATGTTGGATAGTTGATAATACCACTTTCTAAGGGTTGGAGTTTATTTCACTTTTATCTATTGGACATTTTAAAGTCACATGAGATAAAATTTATTTGTCTTTTTGTCATCATAAACTCGTTTCAAAATATAAAATATTTCTTTGAGTTGTTTCAGGAAGCATCGTTCTTGCTTTTGTCATAGATTTATACTTGACATAGGTTAAGTGGAGCTTATACAAATACAAAAAGATGAATCTAGTTTAGTACTGTTGATCAACGTCATGTTACTTAGTTTATATTTTATTTGTTTTGTTAATTTGTGAGTGAATAATGATTACATCATTTAAAATGTTAAATTCTTTGTCCATTAATGTTATATCATTTATAATCTTATTCACTCATTTTTATTATTTCATCATTTATAGTATAAAAACAGTTCCCTTTTATTTTTCATATTGTTTTAATCCATTAGTTGAAAACAATCACATTCACGAGGCTTCATTTAAACCTTGTAAATGGTATATAACTATTGTACATAAACATTGTTAGTTAATAATTTTTAATTGAAGTGTTGATTGGTAGAGTTGTACCTTTAGTTAGTTCACATATTTTAGTTATTTTAGAATCCTAGTTGGTTAACAAAGCCATTAAACCCATCGGGTCATTTCATTCCAAACGGCTTGGGTTATTTAGACAACCCCGGTCTAGATTTGACCTTCCAGTTGACAATGTGTCACTTACGCCTGTCAACAAATGACGCTTGAAGGAGGGCCTGAGGTCGATTTAATGATTAAATGTTTCATCCCTCAGCCTTTCATAATTCCATATTTATAAATCCTTCTTATGTGTCATCTTATAATGCACTACAAGGTAGGTTAGATGACAAGCTAACTATTTGGAGTCAATTTCTTCAAATTCTTAATGGCTCCTGCCCAAATCATTGTGTTGGAACATGATTTTAATGTCTAATTACCAGTTATTTCCAACAAGACAGTTGATCTCTTTTCAGAACTCACCTTTCATGGCGAAGGGAACACATCTGTAGTAGACCATATTTCTATTTTTTTTTATAAATGTTTAAGACATAATATCATTGATCCTAATGTTACATGAAGATTGTTTGCTCTCACTTTCCAAGGTTGGGTTAAATTTTGGTTTGAATCTTTTCCAACTAATTCAATTCATTCTTTGTCTGATTTTGTAATTGATTTTTTTATCATATTTTAATGATTATGATTATGATGAATTAAGTGAAGAATTAAGTTACTTAAGGAAAGAAAACGGTGAATCATTCAATGATTTTGCAATTAGGTTCATTTATTTTTGTACTAGATTATGTTTGAAAGAAATGTCGCTTATTAATGAATGGTTTGAATATATCATTTCTCTCTTAGACAAGAAAGATCAATTAATTGTTAACCAAACTGAATTGATCACTAACACTCAATCTCAATATGGTTCAAATTTTGATGCTGATCTTGAAGATTTTGAAGCACCACAATTTTTGTCAACTTCTTTCATTTTGGAAAATCATGAGCAACATCATCTTTTACAAAATGCAATTGTCACCTCTAATCATTCTTTGTCAACAATGTCTCCTCCTGTCGAAGAAGTAACCTTGACTTTAAAAGATGACAGTTGTCACACTCTCATAGATTTTACAACTTTTTCTAAAGTAAAAGAGGCCGAATGTGAATTTGATAATCACATGGATGATAAATCTTCCCTTAATTTAGTCGAACAGATCCATGATCAATCAGTGGGAGACAAAATCATTAGGCAATCTTCTATCTCTAATGATTTGCTCTCAAATTTTCCCTTACACAATGAACCAAATGGTCTCTTAAAAACTACCTCGTACTCTTTAAAAGAGAATACAAAAGAGGTTGATCAGTTTATACAAGGAGAGGGGTCAAAACCAGATTTCAAAATGCATATACCTATCATTTCAAGAGATTCATTTCATCTCCTTAGTTCTTCTACATATTATTCCTTGTGCCTTGATATTTTTTATCCTAATGTTGTGCAATTGCATGTTCCATATTACCTTGGAGAGAATTCAACATTATATAATCAGGTACAAAGAGATTACCGAATAGAAGATAAAGAGGGAAATAATTTTTCCCATGAACATATTAATTTTTATTCTCATCAATTATCTATGGTTAAATCAAGAAATGATTTGATAGAGTCCCAAATTGCATCTTCCATTGATTCATCTCAATTTGTGTTTCGAGAAGGATCTAAATTTTTCCATGATCAATTATTTGAGGTTGAAAAGTATAATCGGGAAAATATTACTATCAATGATGATTATTCAAAAATGTCAGTCGTTCCATTTAGTTCACCTCAAATAGTTAACCTTGAAATATCTAATCTCAATGGAAAGTTTCAAGAGAATGAAAAACTAATTTTTCGATCGAGAATCATGATAAGTTCTCGCCATCTTGATCCGACCTTTTTACAAGATTCTTTCCTTGATAGTCTAATACTTTATTCTCATCAGGAATATTTGTCGCATGTGAATTGTTTCAAACAATCCCATGTCAGTAATTGCATGTATTATGATAGGATTGCAGATTGGTTGTGTTGGGTATGTGTTATATTCTTTGCACGAGTAGTAGTGTTTGAGTGTCTGTGTCGGGCGTGCAGGGGGGTTAGAAGGGGGCCCACTAGGCCCCCCCACACGGGCGTTCAAGGGCAGCACCCCTGAATTTTTTTTTCGCACCGGGACCGCATTATATTTAGGTGGTTTTTCGATAGATGGTTTCTTTGCTGATGGTTTTCTATTTCTGGTTAAGGAATTAGGGTTTTTGACTAATCCAAGTCATTGGGTTAGGGTTTTGGATGCCGCTGGCTCCTATATGTATTTTGTATTGTAAATATTGTAACACAATGAATGAATATAGAATATGATGGTTTTCTCGGTTTGGGTTTCCAGGGGAAAAATATATGTGTAATGTTTGTATTTGCCATTGTATATTTTTTGTTTTTTTCTGAATATCTGTTTGCAGTAGATATTTTTTTTTTCTATGTCTGGAGCAATCAACAACTAGTTGGGCACGTGCTCGCATTACACGTGGCCATGTTATCCAACTTCTACTACTATAACCTCCAGGCGTGCCCACGAGGCCCCTTACGTGGCACACATTGTAAGTCGGGGGGAGTTGAACTCGAAACCTCATGGAACTTCATTTTCACGACACTTACCAATTGAATTGCCCCCCGGGGGGTTGTTTGCAGTAGATATTGTACAAGGCTAGAATTTACATTTGGTGTCAGAGATTTTTTGGCTTCAGGGGGACACCTTTGTGGTCAAGGGTTTGGCTTGGGACTGTGATAAGCCTTGTTACAGTGGGAGATCTGCGGTACTATTTTTCATGTGAAAAGAAATTGTAACCAATTCAAAGATGGAGATCGAGAAGTTTAATGGGAAAAGATTTGAGCTGTGGAAGCTCAAGATGGAAGATCTTTTGGAGGACAGAGATTAGTGGATCGCGGTAGATCTAGGTATTGCACCTACAGGAACTTCTGCAGATGACTGAAAAAAGATAGATCGAAAGGCAAAGAGAACAATCGAACTGTATCTCTCTGATTCAGTATTACTGAATGTTTCAGAAGAAGCTAGAACCAAGGATTTATGGGAAAAGTTGGGGAAGTTGTATCAGTCTAAGTCCCTGGTAAATAAACTATTCCTGAGAAAGAAGCTGTATAACTTGAGGATGAGAGATGGAGACTCAGTGGAAGAGAATTTGAATGCCTTCAATACTGTGGTAAGTCAGTTAGTATCTGTTGAGATTAAAATTTTAGATGAAGATAAATGTATCAATTTGTTGTGTTCTTTACCAGACTCGTGGGATAGTCTGGTTGTGGCCATAGGTAGTAATACAACTTCTTTGAAGTTTGAATAAGTGGTATTATCCTTGTTGTTGGAGGAGATGAGACGAAAGAATATGGAAGGACATAGCATAGATGCATTATTCGCAAGAGGACGTTCCCAGGAAAGAAATAGATCTAATTTCTCAAGTGGGAGATCTAAGTCTAAGGGTAGATCTAAATCTCCTGGAAATTTTGTAAGGGTATGTTCAAGGTGTGGAAAATAAGGGCACTACAAGAAGCAGTGTAGATCCAAAGTTGAGAAAAAGAAGGGATCTGAAGAATCTTCTTCTATAGAAGAAAAGACCTCCAAGGAAGAAGGAGGGGATGTGTACTTGGCCTCTTCAAGAACACATGCAGATCATGAGGCATGGTTGATTGACTCTGGTGCATCCTTTCATATGACTCCCCATAGGGAGTGGTTCTGCGAATATGAAAAGTATGATGGAAGTAATGTTTTCTTAGGTAATGATTCGACAACCAGAGTCATAGGAAGAGGAAGGGCCAAGTTGAGACTCATAGATGGAAGGATTAGAACACTGCCCCGTGTTCTACACATCCCAAGTATGGCTAGAAATTTGATTTATGTAAGAAAAATGGAAGATGCAGGGGTAAAAACAATTTTTGAAAAAGGAACTTGCAGGATGGTTCGAGAAGCAATGGTGTTGATGAAGGGAGTTTGGTTTGGAACTCTGTATAAGATGCTAGGAAGAACTATTAGTGATGGGTGTAATAGCTCCATTGTTCATGATTTTGAAGTTGAAGAAGAAAGAACTCCTACAGTCTCAGGAGAAAAGGTTATGTTGTGGCATCAAAGACTGGGGCATATCGAAGAGAAGGGTCTTCGACAACTACACAGTAAAGGTATGGTTGAAGGTATGTCTAACTTCTCTCTGGATTTTGATTTCTATGAACATTGTCTATATGGGAAGTAGAATCGGGTAAGATTCCCCTCCAGTGCAACGAGGGCAGAAGGAATTTTACAGTTAGTTCACAGTGATGTTTTTGGACCTGTGTCGGTCCCATCATTGGGAAAATCTATGTACTATGTCTCATTTATAGATGACTTCTCGAGGAAAACTTGGATATATTTCCTCAAAAAGAAATCTAAAGTCTTTGACAGGTTTAAAGAGTTTAAGGCTCTTGTTGAGAATCAAACAAAGAAACGAATTAAGGTGCTGAGGACAGATAATGGCGGAGAATTCTGCGAGACTAAATTTGAAGAATTCTGTAAGAAGTGTAGTATAGCAAGGCAAAAGACTACTCCATATACGCCTCAACAGAATGGAGTTACAGAAAGGATAAACAAGATGCTGATGGAAAAAGCAAGGTGCATGCTCAGTGGTGTCGGGATAGGGAAAGAATTCTGGGCAGAGGCAGTGGGTACTCCATGTTATCTGGTCAACAGATCACCCTCATCAACGTTGGGTGACAAGACTCTACAAGAGGTATGGACTGGTAAGGAACCTTCTCTCACACATCTTAAGGTATTTGGTTGCGATGCATATGTTCATGTTCCAAAGGAAAACAGAAGTAAGATGGATAAGAAGGATGAAAAATGTATCTTTATTGGATATAAAGATGGTCTCAAAGGTTATAATCTTTGGAACCCAGAAACTAAGAAGGTAGTGTATAGCCAAGATGTGGTATTTAGAGAAATGAAGGATGTTGTTAAACAGGAAGTCCTACCAAGTAAGGAAGAACCAGAGAAGATAGAGTTTGATTTAAAGCGTGATGAAGCAGACTCTACAGAAGAACATGAATCAGAAGAAGAATATCCTCATACTCCATTATTGAGGAGATCGGATCGAGAAAGAAGGCTACCGGAAAGGTATAGTCCATTTGATTTTCATTCAAATTTTTCTTTGTCTATCACTGATGATGACCCTATAACTGTCAGGGAGGTAGTGGATTCAGAGGATGGAAATCTCTGGAAAAGGGCCATGGAAGAAGAAATGGCATGTTTGGATAAGAATGAGGCTTGGGATCTAGTGGATTTGCCAACTGGAAGAAATCCCATTAGCAGCAAATGGGTATTTAAAAAGAAGTTTAATGAAGAAGGAAAAGTGGAGAAATACAAAGCTCGATTAGTAGAAAAGGGTTATTCTTAGGTTGAGGGAATTGATTTTGGTGAGATTTTTTCTCCTATTGCCAAGTTAACCTCTATAAGATTTATGTTATCTGTTGCTGTTGCATTTGATTTTGAAGTAGAACAGATGGATGTGAAGACTACATTCCTGCAAGGGGATCTGAAAGAAGAAAAAATTATAAAGCAACCAGAAGGTTATGCTATGAAAGGAAAGGAGGAGATGGTATGCAAGCTGAAAAAGACCCTGTATGGTTTAAAACAATCACCAAGGATGTGGTATCAAAAATTTGATACTTATATGCTGGGAATTGGCTTCACAAGAAGCAAAGAGGATCACTGTGTGTATTCTAAATTAATTGGTGATCATTTGATTTATTTGGTCTTG
>ML787045.1:23972-36455 GCA_009831015.1 Picea engelmannii
AAGGCTAAGGGGGAAAAACTAGCCTAAGATGCTAAGGCAGCAAATGCAAAGTGCAAGTTATCCTATATGACAACCAGCCCTTTCCCTAAGTCAACTAAGACTAGTGCCTAAGGTTGGGCAATGGGGTCAACTAAGTTTAAGGGAAGTTCAATTACAAAATTTTTACAAGTGAAGTGACTTTGAAACTACCCCAAACCAAAGATTACAAGTACTTACAATAAGGAATTAAAGATGTTATAATGATTACACAATACACAAATAGATACAAATGAACAAGATATAAGTGATACCAAAATGTGAAAGCTAAAAGATATTGAATTCATAAACCATCACATAAGCCAAGCATGCCCCAATAGCTCTTACTCTATTGGACTGCTTTCACTGGCAACCATAAAAACACTCAAGACTCAAGAAGGTGATGCCTCCCCAAGTGGGATACTCAACCCCTTCTTGAATCACACCACAAAAGCAATGAAGCAAGATATAACAATGTTTAATTCATATGCTCACATAAACATGAAACATTAAATACATAAACCATGAAATTGCAATAATGATTATAAGCATGTAATTATTAGCAATGTGTGTTCCTACACATACATCTAAGTTCCCCAACGCAACATGGATGATCTATGCAACTAAATGGTTAAGGAGTTTCTTAAAAGTTAAGTTAATTTTTATTTCCCTCCCCCTAAACTATGTTTATGCTTTAAGCTTCCTCCTCCCTTGGCCAAGTGACTACCGGGTGCTCAAGATAGTAAGGTAACGAGGCCCACCCTAGCTTCCACGGTCAGCCCTGACAGTAAGAGTACTTCCCGGAGAGGACACCCACTTGGAGCGCCACGGGACGGTCCCCCGCCACTACCCTCCGTTGTTTTCCTCAAACCTGTTTTAGATGGTGGAGATGGCTGACTAAAGCTACCTAAAGTTGTCTAGAATGTTATTATGACCCTCGGGTGGGTCTTTAGGTGTGTTGGGTTTATTTTAGGAGTGTTTTAGGTGCTTAAAATTTTAGTTTTTAGCGCAAAACCGAATTGAAAATGTTGTTATGAGTGTGCTTACGATATGTAAAAGTGATAACCATAAACACATCAAAACATAAATAGAAATCTGCAAGAGATATATCATTCATTCACCACCATTCCATAAGTAAAATTGAAAGAGAAATGTGGAATTAAAGCAAGGACAGCTTGCTACTCATAACAGAAAATTACTTGAAAAATGTAAAGCTATGAATGTGAATGCTTAACCCATAAAGTATGAAAACATGAATGAAAAGCTCATAAAACATAGACATTCACCATAGCATCCCATCCATCATTTAGATCTTCAACTTGCAAGATGAAAAAGGGCAAGTTGTAGAGAAGTATTATTATTTTCTCCAATGGCAAGGGGTACTTCAACAACTACTACTCTTAGTAAACCTGTAGAAATCTCACACACAATGTCAGAAGAAAATGAAGACTTTGAAAATATGTTATCCCAATTAAAGAACCAAGTTGATGAAATGAGTGGTAGTATGTTGAAACAAGTGGATTTATCACATTCTCAGGAATACCTTAAAAGGGAAATGGAAGATCAAATGAAAAAGAAGATGGAAAAAATGGAAAATAAGATGGATGAAAATAGAGATCAAATGGAAAAGAAGATGGAACAAATGAAAAATAATATGGATGAAATGGTGATCAAAAAGAAAAAAAGATGGATCAAATGGGAAAGAAGGTGGATGAATTTAAAATTTCCATCTTACAAACCCTAGATGGGAGGCTTCATAAAAGTGACAGTATGACTGAAGAGACTCATGAAAATATTGGTAGTATTCATGTTGAAAAACCTTCTAGTAATAAGCATTGTTCAATTGGATTTAACTCTAATAGTGGAGTTAATTATGGATAGGCTCCTGAGGGTGTTAACCTTCCCAAGGTTGAATTAAAGAATTTTGATGGAACAGAAGCCTTTGCAAGGATAAACCAAATATATAAATACTTTGAATTGCATGATATTATGGATGATAAGAAAAGGATTTCCTTAGCAACCTTGCACTTTGAGATAAAACCATAGCAATTGGTACTCAAAAGGAAGCCCCATTCTTATCATTATACTTGGAGTTTATTTACAAGAAACTTATAAGCACAATATGGAAAAGTTTAAGAACAAGACTACTTTAATCAATTGACAAGAATCAAGCACTTAGGTGATATTGAAGATTATAATTCATAATTTCAGGTGTTGGCCACAAGGGTAGATAACATAAGCGATGAACATTCATTTAAGGCTTACATGGGTGGATTACAGGGATACTTAAACGTGAGATTTTCTTAAAACATCCTAAAAATATTATGGAGGCTATGCAATTTGCTCATAATATTCAAGCTAAGAATAGAGCTACACACAAGTCTAGCACTGGAACATATGTAGGAAGTGATATATATTTGGGTCTCATAAGGCAAGCCTACCTCAACCTACTCAAATATCACAAAAGGAAATGGAAGAAAGAAGAGAAAGGGAACTATTCTTTGGTTATAATAAAAAAAATTCAAAAGGGCATAAATGTCAAGAAACAAAATTGTTCACCTTGGAGAATAATGATGAAGAGGAAATTGAGACATTTGTACGAAGGGATGAGGAAGAAATTGTGAACTTAAAAGAGCAGGAAAAAGATACATAAATTATGAACAATGGTGAGAGGTGTAAAATATATGTTCGTGCATTGACAGATTTGTCAACACCTCAAACCATTAATATTACAGGATACATTAAGAAGCAAAGGGTCATAGTGACTATTGACTTCATTGATAAAATACTAGCAGAGAGCCACAATTGTTTTATGTATCCAGTGACACATTTTCAAGTTTTGGTTGCTAATGGAGGTAGTATTTATTATCACATATAGTTGTCAAGGGTAGCAGGTCGTCCAAGTCTGTGGTCTGCATAGGAAGCATCCAAGTGCAACATTCAAAAGCAGTCCATTTCGGGCTGAAATACAGGTAAGCAGACAGGTTCATGTTTCAACGACGGAGATCATGTATACAGTTTAGATTAGCGGCTCTTAGACAGTCGGAGTTTAAAATTCATGCAAGGATTAACGACTAGCCAAGCATCCCAAAGTCTCGAAGTAAATATGATCCATTAAAGGCTAAGGCCACGTGTCACTAGATCTCTCACTTCAGGAATTCGACACTTCAGAGGATTGCGCGAGCAAGTAGAAGAAAAAGGCCCGAAGCCCGAACTCCCGAAGTGAATCTCAGTCATCCAAATGAAGAGGACACGTGGAGGAAGATCTCTCACTTCGAAGGATTGTGCAAGCAAGCAGAAGGAAAACTCCTGAAGCTCGAACTCCCGAAGTGAATCTCGGTCATCCAAAACAAGAGGCAACGCGTCACCAGATCTCTCACTTCGAGAATTCGACACTTTGGAGAATTTCACAAGCAAGCAGGAGAAGCTCTCGAAGACCGAACTTCCGAATTAAATATCTACCGTCCAAAACAAGAGGACACCCGGCGCCAGATCTCACACTTCGAGAATTCTACACTTCGGAGGATTGTAAGAGTTATGCATTGAAAAGGCCTGAAGCCCGAACTCCCAAAGTAATTGTGAGTCGTTGATCTTTGCAGCAGGAAGCAGGGTCCATCCAAGGGTGGCGCATGATAGCAAAAGAGAGTCTTTCCCATATCGCAGATCTTGACCAGATCGACGACCACGCTTCATTGTGGGGACAGAACATGCTCGAACGATAAAATTCTGGAGCGGTCCCGCAATTTAAACCATGGTATTGCAAAAGAGCTATGTGGCGGAAGGTGTTGAATTGCGGGCTCAAAAGCGGTGTGCATCCAAACCGATTATGACAACCCCGCAATCACGTGCTTATATAATGAAAAATTTGAGAGCAGCACGTGGTTGCCCCCTAGGCATTAAGTCGCACTCCGATCCCAAGGAGGATTCAGTTAATAAAAAAGGACTCATAGCTTAAGCCTCTGCTCAGTCCATAAGTAGAAGGCGTGAAAGCTCTAGCCGAGGAGACATAATTGTCAACTCGAGGTACCATGAGGGATGATTTCATCTTGTAGGCCCATATTGATCTGAGCTTTCATCTGACAGGCAGAAACACGCATAGTCTGGCAGAAAGATGCACATACGAAAGCTTTTAATGAGGTGGCCAGATTACACTCCTGATAGTTGTGGATTGATCTGATATAAATAGATCAGTTTAGATTTTGTAAAAGGGTGTGTTTTTTAGAGGTTGGAGAGCCGAGAGAGTTTTATGAGCAGGGCTCTGTTTTTTTAGTTTGTAAGCATGAGGGCTTGGATTGTAAATATTATGTTATTGAAGATTCCTTTGAATTGTTTTTATCAGACCGTCTTCTTAGTTTACATGTTGTTATGTTTCTTCTTGTCTGGATGTAATCTCTCTAATTTATGGATTCCTGAGGCGATGGAGAATCTATTGTCATCATGCCCATCTTTCATGGTTCATCATATATTTTTTTGTTTTTCTTCTTGTCTGGATGTAATCTCTCTTATTTATGGATTCCTGAGGTGATGGAGAATTTGTTATCACCATGCCCATCGTTCATGGTTCATCAAATATTTTATGTTTTTCTTCTTGTATGGATGTAATCTCTCTGATTTATGGATTCCTGAGGCGATGGAGGATATGTTGTCATCATGCTCATCTTTCATGGTTCATCACTCAGACACTTTTTGTCTTCTTTCTCCTCATCACCACATAATTTTTTGGTCTGATAGTCAGTTTAAATGCCTTCATTATTCACGATACTTATGACTCCATAGCCCAATGGTCCTGAACTGATCTACAATTACTTTTGTTATCTTTTCCTCTCAGTCTCACTGATCCACCTACTCAAACCATTTTAATCCATTTACCTTTTTTGATGGGTACTGGGCTTATCCTCTTGCAGTCGGAGGGTGACTCTCAATGCTAACAATATCAATTATGAAGGAAAATGTCATAGAATTAAACTTAGTATGGGATAATATAACTTAGAAAGCCTTATGTATGTCATTCTCGTTGAAGGTGCAGATGTTGTTTTGGGGATTCAATGGTGGAGAACATTAGGTACAATTTCTACAAATTATAAGGAATTATTTATGAGGAATTGGAAGGAATTCAATATGAACTCAAAGGATTAAAATATGCACCTTCTCAGTTCATCAGCACTCATATGATGGAAAATATCCTAAAAATGGGTAGTAAGGGGCTTGTAGCTAGACTTTATTCCATGGAAGCAAAGCAAGAAGATGAAAATATTATAGAGGAATTAAAATGCACCTTGGAAAAGCACCATAGGGTATTCTAAGAAATTCCTAAAGGGATACCTACATCAAGGGATCATGAACATCAAATTGAACTAATAACTGGAAGTACTCCTCCTAATAAAAGGCCTTATAGGTATCCTCATAAAAAAAGGGGGGGGAGATTGAGAAAATGGTACAAGGCATGTTGGATTTAGTGTAATGTCCCCATTTTTGGATTCCCCTGCTCTGCAGTTGGAGGTGACCTTATGGGTTTATGTTGGACTGACCATAGGGGTAAATTGAGGTTAGCAGTGAGCTTAGGCATTTTGGAGGACTTATATAATGCTCTAAGAGGTCCCCTTATCATATTTCATCATCAAGATCATTCATGTGCAATCAAATTTCGATTTTGTTGCATTTCGACCGTTCCCATAAATTGGGACTATTATTGAGCATAATTTAATGGAACTCACTAAGGTTGTCATTTTAATAAATTATCAGAGAGGGACACCTTAGTGTAATAGCTCGTTGGAACTGGGAGGAAAATATCTAAATGTTGAGATGATAAAAAAGTGACTTCCAGTGGTTGGAAATGCTTTAAATTCAAAGAAATCGCTTTTTGGAGAAAAAAGGTTTATTAAATTAATAAAGTGATTTTATGAGAAAATATTAAAGCTGAATTAAAAGTCTTTTGAGGGGGAAATGGTGAAAAGGGGTATAAAGGCGAGAGAGGGGGGCTGACATTCTCTCATTATGTTGATGATATTTCTGATTTGATTTGGAGAGCTCTTGGAGCCTTTGGGGT
The DNA here is from genome assembly GCA_009831015.1 of Picea engelmannii. Classification (NCBI taxonomy): domain Eukaryota; kingdom Viridiplantae; phylum Streptophyta; class Pinopsida; order Pinales; family Pinaceae; genus Picea; species Picea engelmannii. Next base: position 30,034 of record ML787045.1, read on the forward strand.
TTGGAGGAAACCCTTGTATGAATTGGTTTCGGTGGTGAAAGATTCCACCCTAGTTGGTTAGGTTTCGGTGGTGAAATATTCCACCCAAGAAAATCAAGTATCTTCAGAAGTTTGGGTTTTGTGGAGGTTTCCTCCATTCTTATTGCTACTATTATTCTTGGTTGAATCACCCATTGCAACTCACAGAGGATTTAAAGAGGATTTGTACCCTTGTTTCTAGATTGTGGGGGTTCCAAAATAGAGGTCGATTCAAGTGGATCAATATGTCATTCTCTCATTTGATCTCCTCATCAAATCATACCAGTTGGGTGATGCCCATGTTGTCAAGAAGGGGATCATCTGGTGTTTTTATTGTGGCACCCATTTACTGTGTAGTGTATCTTTACAAGGGATCAATCCAAGTTATTCCTTACTTCCTGGAATTGGTCCTTACATGTCAGACACAATAGATATAACATATTGTATATGCAAAGATTTCCTTGTTGTTTGAGATGGAATAAAGTGCTATCATTTTTAGTTAGATGTAAACTCTATGGTTAGAGATATTATATATAGATAGAGATTTGCATTGTTGGCTTTGACTGTTGTTAGATCATATGTGTTGTGTGAGTTTATTGTTGTAGTGTTTTGATGGGAATGTTGTCTTTGTAATTTTGCTTCTTTTACTAAATGCAATAAAGAATTGTTTGGCATCAAACTCTTGTATATCATTTACAATTCATAACAAGAAAACCAAATCAACATAAACAAGAACACAACAACAACAAGAAAATGATTTTAAAGGGGTATTTATTTGTTGGGTACAAACTGTTTGAAGAAAGCATTGACCCAACACTTAACTTAAAAATACCAAAAATCACTCATAAACATAATAGAAGTAAACATGGGTATCTTGCATTGGAATTGGGCCTACACACTAAGTGTTTGACAAAATCCATGAGCCAAAAATAAACTCAGAATGCTACAACAACCAATACAAGGGAAATTACAGCAGCTCCTTGTGCATGTTAACTAAGTTTTTGTCAAAAGACTTGACCAGAAAATCATCTAATAACTAACAATAGTAGAAAGGGGAGTTCTTCAGAGAGTTTTGAGGTTGTTGTACAACCATTTAGTAGAATTCATGGCCCAAACACTCATCTAAACATAACAATAGCAAGTACAAATTTATAATAGCCATAAGGAGGGTTATTACATTCATGTATTATTCAACCAAGTAGGAGCTCATTTCCAACTCTAGTAGTGAAGGTGAGAAAATAAAATAATTCTTAGAGGAAGTGTCATGATTATATAGATCTAAACAAAATCAACATAAAAGGTAAATTCCCTATTCCAAATATTGATGAGCTATTAGACGAGCTTCATGGAGTGGTTTATTTTACAAATCTAGATCTCAAATCAAGATACCAATGGATCATATTAAGAAAAGAAGACATTCCCAAAACAACTTTTAGAACTCATAATGGGCACTATGAGTTCTTGGTCATGCCTTTTGGGTTGACTAATGCTCCTTCTACTTTTCAAAGACTTATGAACAAAAAAATTTGACCCCAACTTAATAAGTCTGTGTTGGTTTTCTTTGATGATATAATTATTTATAGCAAATCATGGGAATGCCACATTAAACATGTGGATAAATTCCTACAAATTCTTGAGAACAATCAATTGTAAAAATATCCAAATGTTCTTTTGGGAAACAAGAAGTAGAGTATTTTTGGTAAAGGGAAGGGATTCTTGATGTTCTTAGGAGTAGACCATTTTTTATGTTCTTAGGAGTAGGCCTACTCCTAAGAACATCAAGAATCTTAGAGGATTTGGGGGTTTTATAGGATATTATCGGAAATTTGTTAAGAATTATGCATGTGTTGCAGACCCACTCACATCTCTCTTGAAGAAAAAATTATTTGTATGGAATGAAGATGCTACCTTGGCATTCTCACTCTTAAAAGATGACATGTCTTCTACACCAGTATTGGGACAAGAATCAATAATTCATGTTTAATTGACCTATGCTTACTCTTTACAGGTTTAGAAAGAAGTTGAAAGTGTGATAAGGTTAAAAAACATTGGTTGGAATCATTGTGGAAGAAACCTTAAGGAATTGGTGCAATAATTAGGCAACAAAGAACTTTGGAACCTTGCCTTCAATTATTTCTTAGGGAATTTGGTTGGCTAAGAATGTTATCTTGTTTGATGATATACACATTCCCCTTTTAAAGTGTTGTCTCAAAGGGATTGAGTATTCTAAATAGTTTTCCTCATGAAGAGGAGGTTAAAACACCAAGGTAGTTTGAGGAGGAAGTGGTAGACAAAAATAGGGCTTGGGATTACTTTGATGGAACAACATAAGGTGATCCCTCAATGTGTGGAGTGGGGGGAATCATGTACCTCGATGACACTCATTGGCTGAAGTTAAAAGCTAGTTTGGGATCATGCACTAACAATGTTGTTGAACTTATGGTCTTGAATCTATCTGATGCTTATGTTGGTAGGTGAAAGAGGAGTTACAAAGTTGTAGGTATCTAGTGATTCTCTAAATGTGGTCAAGTGGGTGAAAGGGGGACAAAATTGCTTAAATAATATTTTGGATCCACTTATGATCTGTAAATTTTCAGGGATATTCCACGAGAACACTTCATTATAACAGATCTTATAATATTATGAAATCTTATATTTATATGATTTATTTCGTTAGAAACCATATTTAATATTTCTAGCTTATGGCTTGAATTTAAGAAATAAATAAAATACAAAAATGAAAGAACATGCACAAAAACATACCATCGACACAAATGAACACAATATTTGACCTAGGAAACTCGGGAGAAAACCCAGCTAGAAGGTGAGGCCTATGCTCTGCTTTCTTTGTTTCAATTGTAAAATGCACATACAAAGGAAYGGGAACTCACTATGGAGTTACCTTATGTCATTTTGTCATGAACGACTACTACAAAATCCTCCTCCTCCTCTRTTATGCTCACAAAATACCACTCGCAAATGTTTTTCTCAGTTATGGAACAATATACAGTGCAAAATAATGGAACCCTTCTCCTCCTAGTGGCCTGATATTTAACATAGCCCAATAGCCATCTAGGGGTAGGGTTTTRACTTCCTCAAACCTCAATTCTGATAAGATTTTGAACCTTCTAGAATATTCTTGAAATTCCACATGTGTCTWGCCCTATATGCATGAGTAATGGGTATTGACGTGGCATCCTCTCTTACCATAGTGATCAACACGGTAGGACAACTTGCGRGAGGCATAACTTTTGCATACGAGCTCTAATTGATACAATTTTTATGTCCTTGGAAATGTCTCTCAGTGTATATCAACGTCAAGGGGTCTAAGCTAAAAATGAGAAAGTTTTGGCCCCGACAAATGTCATTTGATGCCTCAAAATGGATCTTGAAGGTTTCAAACCTCAATTTTCCAAACTGGGACCTGGCGTTAAAATGACCCTACAAGCTAATTCCTCCTATTTTTTCCACTCTGAAAGCATTGAGATGGATGAAAAATAATATAATGATCCAATCCGAATGAACTATTGGATGAGATTCATGATTTTAGTAATGCTTTCACTGATTTCTCCATCTTTCATATTTGCAAAGAAAGAAATTATATAGCAAATGATTTTTCAAGGGATGGGATCTAGTTGGCTTGTGGGTAGTGGTTCATTCAAGAAGAAATACAAGATCAAAGCTTCAGTTACTATCATCCTCCCTTTCATGATTAATTCCTTTACCTACAATTGATGCTTTGGGACTATTCTTTTTTGGTTTTTAATTAGAGTGAAAGTATATATACATGCAAAAAGTTTATGAGAATGTATCTTTATTTTGTTGAACTATACGTGTAATTAAGATACACTATTTAGCTTATCTATTCATGAACTTACTTTAAAAGAACTATAAACGTCAATTTGTTGTTTATGATATGTAACAGGAAATTTTGTAAGTTGAAGATTTTGGGAGACAATATCTAAGACATATTTTGGGCAAGAATGGAATTTTATACTAGCATTCTAAAGAATGTAATTTTATTTAAAAGTATGCCTTTTTTACAAAAGAATACTTACCATAACACACTAGAAAATCTATTCAACTTTATAAATATGGTAAGCAATTCAAACCATAGATAAAATCTTGTTTATCCATTCTATGAATATGTGTATCCTTAAATAAATAAAAAATTAATAAAATGAGGATATAGTGTATGATGTGAATTGGTATTATATATGAAGATGAAGAAAATAAAAGTATAATGCAAACTTTATTAATATAGTGTTATGAGCACCTGGATGGGGTGGTGATGGGTGGGGCCTAGGTCACACACGTGGTGAGTTTGGCCTCCACCTCGTCGATGGAAGAGAATATAGGGACGGGTGCAGTCCAAGAAAATTGGAAGGTAGAAGAACATTAGAGGGAGGGAGGGAAACAACCTTCCCTTCCCCTGCAAACCTAATGAACGATCTTGAGATGAGACCAGAGTGGATGTAAGGAAGTGGTTCGTCGATTCAGACAGGGGATTATCTTAGCCTAGAATTAGTATTTCAAATCATGGAAATGACTTATGGGCCTTATTTGAACTGTAATGTTGTTGGTAGGAGGGGTGAGTGGGTGATCATGGATCCCGGTGGAGTTGGGGTTTATTAGCAGAGCATCAAGGCTCATTTGAATGTTTCTCCAAGGGGTGCGGTGTCAATTCATTTGGTTCTTCTCAGTCATTTTGCCATGGTAATTTATTGYATTTCCCTTTGGGTGTTTTCTTTCTTGGGTCATCTCTCTTATTTCCATTTCACRYGGGTAAAATCATTGGGGAGTCTCGAGGATCGTGAGACTTTGTTATGCATTTTATTTAATATTTTCAAGTTGTTGTTCAATTGGGTTGTCTTGGTTAGATTGTGTAGTGGGTTGAAGGTTCTAAGAGAGAGATTGCCTCCYTGGAGCTCCTCCCTATGGTATTATAGTCACAACCCTGACTCTGTCACCAAGTAMCCTTACCTTGAGGTGGTTCAACATCAATCGGGGGGATTTTTAAGAGGCTAAAAAAATAGGGGCACCATAGACTCTCTCTTAGAAGGGGCATCCATCACCCRCCATATTTTCGTTGAGAATTCCATGGAGGATAATAGTGCAAAGGACCTTCCATAATCTAGCAATCATGGAGCTAATAGGAGAGGGGCACATAGAACCTTAGTGTATAGAAGGGAAATGCTCAGGTCTTAAGCAACATGGATAGAGAGAGTTGTGGAGAAATCCAAATGAATTTATAAATAGAGCATCCCTCTTAAATCCGAACAAAATATGGAGGAGCTAGTGAAAAGAGCTAGATAGAGAAGGAATATTGTGTAAAAGATTATGATTTATCAAGATCCAGAGATACCAAAGTATTCAAGGCAATGGAGTTTTACTGGCTAGCCAAAATTCTCATTGCCATATCAATGGAGGACAAGGAGGACAAGTAGACTGAATCTCTAGACAGGATTAGGAGACTAGAATCCAAGTTTATTGTTCTATGCAAAGTGGCTTTTGGGATCATCTTCAATGTGACTGAATGGGATTTAGAAAGGAAGAGGAAATGGTGAATGTAGCAGGCACATCAAGCTCCTCAAGAACCAGTTCCAACTTCATCAATATTGAAGAAGATGATGTTAAGGGAAAGGCTAAAAAACATGAGATAGTCAACTATTCAAGTCTAGCCAAGCCACCTTGGAACTAGCTAGGCTATGAGTCAATAATATCTCAAGTTCTCTAATATGTTTCTTTGTTTTTTTCTCAATCTTAAAAAACCATTGAGAAGCCCTATAGATAACCATAAAGTATATCACACATGTATTATCAAACATTATATTGTTGTTATATGAAAGTTGTCTTAGCTGTGGTTTCCTTTTTGGTAAATCTCAAACAACCAAAAATGTAAAACTTTTTGTAAATTTTAATATAGAAATAGCTTAATCTTTAAAATTATATATATAATATTATGAGAAATTTCTTCCCCCTAAACTAAGAACACTTCCATAAATTGCAAGTTGATCAAGTGTACTAATATACTAAAGTTATAATTTTATGAACTAACGCTTTTAAATAAATTTAGAAACATTTCCCACACCTAAAAATGGGCCTTTTATTTTTCACAAACATAAATAATATACTTTTGTTTTGTTTTTTTTTTTAAATTGACAAATGGCATTGTCTATTGTGTTTCTATAACCTTTTTTTTTAACGTAAATTTGTAATGATAACCAATGAAAAGCAGGGATTTTAACTTAATGGCAATGCATATTGAAAAGCATGCACTTAGATTCTTAAATAGAAACACTAATTAATGAGTAATCAAGTCAATAAAGAACTCATCAATATTTTGAGAAGGGTAAGGTTTCACTTGAAACATTGATTGGAATTATAGAAACATATGTGTATGA
>ML787045.1:36537-50237 GCA_009831015.1 Picea engelmannii
AAAATATATATATATATATATATATATATATATATATATATATATATATATATATATATATCTCGTAATTTTAAAGGGGAAACAAATCACAATCGTTTCTATTAGTGTTTATAAGACTAGCTCATACATGTCTTATCTGACTTACAACATTTTCATATTTTTATAGTAATCCAAAATATTCAAATATAATCTAATGCTTCATCTTGATACGTCCCAACCTTGTAATGCCAATTACATTCATATATGTTTGATTAGAAAGCAATTACATTTTGTTCTAGACCGTTCAAATTTTCTACAAAGTATGGCACCAAGTTTTTTGCAGTAGGTTTCAATGCACTAGATGGTTTGGTGCATTAGGGAAGTAGTGCACTACTCAAAATTTGCAAAATAGGGAGTCAATTTGCCTCAAACACTATTATAATTTTCTTTCCCCCAAGGCAATAGAATTCACTTCTGCAAAATAAGTGCTAAAGAAGGAAAATTATTCTTCAAAGTCTCAATGAATTCTTTGAAGCTCTAAGTAATTGTGTTGTAGACATCTTCAATATTCTACATGTTATTCTGAAACTTGTCCATTGTCTCTATGGTATCTGTCTCTTTAATTGGTTTCTCATTTTAGGATACTATCCAACCTTGGTTGCAGGTTTTTGTGGATTAAATTGTGCTTCTACAATTATTTTAGTCAAGGAAACTACCTCAGTCATACTTTCCTTTTGGAAACCATATGCAACTCTCTCATCACTTGTTGCTTTTCTACTAGTTGACCTTCCTATTATTTAATCAAACTATCTCTATTTTTCACTTCAATGGCATCATGTAGATGGTTCTAGACTTGAAAGCTAGAATCAAATAGGTTAGAGATCTTGTCTAACCCTTCTTTAGCATGTGGAAGCATTTCATCGTTGGTGTGTGTTATTAGATAAAAATCACTCACAGAGCTATGTAGGTGATCGTCAGAAGGACCATCGATACAATACACCAAAGTGTCAATTCATAGTAATAATACACCATCCTCAACAGAGCACCAAAACTATGTAAAGTGAGTTTTTTATACATCTGCACAACTTAGCATTGTGGATTGTGAGCAATTTGCACAAGCCTGCGTGATTGTTCCTTCGAAAGTTAAGAAAATCGACCCAAAGTGAAGTTTTAACCACCTTCGACGCATTTAATGAAAAAAATCTCATCAAGGATATGCATGAGTTGAGGTACCGAGCATTCTCAAGCTCCATACCAATTCAAGGCTAATAACTTAGTGGTTCCATGTCCCTTCAAGACATGGGGAACCACATCCAAGTGGCACCATTTTACGCTTGGATCTAGCTATTATGAAGCTTGAAGAATGCCTACAAATAGAAGTCGCGGACATGCATTTCAAGAAGAGAAGTTCATGCAATGTTATGCAACTTAAATGATTCTTGAGAACCTGATCCAGATTATTTTGAGAATGGCATGAAGACAGAAATATAGCAAAGATATAATAAGGAAATACATAGAGAAATTGTAAGAAACGCATAAATATAGTGAAACCCAACTTCTATTAATGAATAAGAGATAAAAACATTGTAGAACACAATCTGGTAGAATGGGGTAGCTTATCTCTGAAAAGAAAGAAATGTTGGCTACGCTTCATTCGCAACAAGCTTTACATCATGCTCCATTGCATGCTTAAAGGGCCTCCTTCACCTCAATTATATATGAGAGAGTGAGAGGAGAATAATTCCCATGATGCATGTGGGATAAATTGGTATAAGTTTATAAAATTTTGTAGGCATGTAAAACATTGGGACTTCCCGAGCGGTCACCCATCCCAGTACTACTCTAGCATGAGCATGCTTAACTGTGGAGTTCTAATGGGATCCATTGCATTAATGCTATGTTGTAGGCATGTACATAAGCCCACTAGGAAATCATTACATGATATTTGTAAGTAAAAAATGAAGATGGCATTACATTCCATTCGCCATCAAAAGGGTGAATATCATGGTTTATCAAAACCATAGGCTTGAAATGTTGACTCAGTGGAAAAGGTGGATGGCCACCGAGATCCACCTGGATCATTCCTCCCCCCTTAGGAAGCAATGGTCCCCATTATGTCAAGTTCCCTCAGGAGATGAGGAAACTTCTATTGAATTTTAACCTTGGTGAGTTTATTTCCTTGTTGAAGTAGATGTCCTTCTTGTACTTTTCTTGTGGAAGGATGTCATGAACTGGTTGGAGATGTTGGATCCATTCAACAGATCTGGCTGCAGGATATGCCTTGGTCTGAGTGTGGGGGGATTGTGTCGATGAAGATGCAGCAAGAAGAGCTATATCAATGGGGGCTAATGGTTGGAACCCCAAGCACACCTGAAAAGGGTCGTGGCAAATAGAGCTATGATGGACATATGGAAGACTCTCATTCTCTTTGTGCTCCTCTACAATCTTGTCAACCTGCCTCTGTTGGATAGAAACGTCTTGGGCCGAGACTGTAGTGGTCACAGTGTCATGAATCGGTTGGAGGTGTTGGATCCATTCAATAGATATGCTTGCAGGATATGCCTTGGTCTGAGTGTGGGCAGACTTTGTCGATGAAGATGCAGCAAGAAGAGATATATCAATGGGGGATAATGGTTGGAACCCCAAGCACACCTGAAAAGGGTCGTGGAAAATAGAGTTATGTTGGACATATGGAAGACTCTCATTCTCTCTGTGCTCCTCTACAATCTTTTCAACCTACTTTTGTTGGATAGAAACGTCTTGGGTCGAGAATGTAGTGGTCGTAGTGACCTTATGTTCGTTGTTTCACTGCATCATGAAGAGGGAAAATTTTGTGGTCTGAGAGATTACTTTGCAGCATTGCTTTTCCAACATCAATGAAGTGGTAGTAGTCAAAACTACCTATGGTACCTTGTAGATTTGACCTCCCAGAGTAACAATGACATTGTGGGGCCGAGACTCATAGATAGCATGACGTTTCCATAAATATGGTTGTTCTAAAAAAACATCACAAACTTTAAGTGGGGCAAGAGCACACACTACCTCATCCTTGAAGGGATTGATTCCATAGGACAGGTGACATAGTTGGCTGACACAGATGTCTTGTCCCCGGCTCAACCATCTGATGGTGTATGGTTGGGGGTGTGGCATTGTTGGCAGCTTCAATCTCTTGACAACCTTGGCTGATATCAGGCTATTCTTACTCCCATTGTAAAACATTAAATGTAGTGGGGTCCCCTTTACCCACATCTGTGAGTGGAAGAGGCACTCCCCCTCCTCAAGCTCCTTTGGTTCTTTTGGTTGTATTGTTGTGGTCATGATGGTAGCAGTGGGTTCTTCATCAATGATTTGTTTCCCTTTATTATCCTCTGAATCAAAGTCTGAGTCAGGTTTTGATTTGTTTTCTTTGAGCTCGGCCACCAATGATTGTTTCGAGCGACATTCATCAGTGTTGTGCCAAGAGATTTTATGGAACTCACACCACTTTCTAGTGTCTTTCTTAAACTTCCCATTACCCTTCTTTGCCTTCGTCTTGGACTGACTCTCTTGAGGTTGGCCTTCCTTGTTGATATGTCCTTCGTTTTATGAGTTAGGGTTGCCTTTTTCATGCTTCTGTTGTGGCGTATTTTCAAACCCGAACTCCCACTTACTTCGTTGGTTGAATTTCTGCTCGATTTTGACTGCATATTGATAAGTGTCGCTCGGAGTATTTTATACCCAACTTTGAGCGCAAGGTATGAAAGATGTTAGTGTACTCTAGCATCGTCTAGTCTCTTTTATGACGCATAGTCGCATGTTTCATGTACTGGTCATCATAGTTTTCGATAGGGTAGAACTCCTCCTTTAGGTCATCTACAAAGGTCACCCAAGTGGTTTCTCTTCCAAATTGTGTAGATTCACTCACGGTGTACCTCTCCCATTAACCTTCCCACCAATCTCTAACATGGGGAAGGCATTTAAGGAGCACGAAGATGATCTTTTCACTATTGGAAAATTGTTGGATAGAGTAATAACCTTCTAGCAGATTCAACTATTTTTCTAGAGCATCTGCATCTATCTAGCCTTCAAATAAGGGGATATCAAAATTGACTTGTACCTTGAAGGTTGTCGCACCTCTGAAATGGTTGCTTTTCGAAGATGCCTCAGTCATCGCCATTGGTAGTCTCTGAAGGATCTGAGTGAATTTTTCATCATCTTGTTTTTTTGTCGCATGAGGGCTTCCTCAAGCAATGTATTGAAAGGATCTCTTGCTCTAGCATCTCCCTTTTCTTCCACCATGGGAAGTTTATTGGGTTAGCGAGAGTGGTTTTCCTCAAGCGAAACTAGCTTGAGACCCAACTCTCTATACCCTAACTTCGTTGGGGACCTGCTCTAAGAAATGACAAGGAGCATAATGCTCTGATACCACTGATATGGATTATTTTGAGAATGGCATGAAGATAGAAATATAGCCGAGATATAACAAGGAAATACCTAGATATATTGCAAGAAACACAAAAATATAGTGAAACCCAACTTCTATTAGTGAATAAGAGAGAAAAACATTGTAGAACACAAACTAACAGAATGGGGTAGCTTATCTCTAACAAGAAATATATGTTGGCTACGCTTCATTCACAACAAGATTTACATCACACTCCATTGCATGATTAAAGGGCCTCCTTCACCTCCATTATATATGAGAGAGTGAGAGGAGAACAATTCTCATGATGCATGTGGGATAAATTGGTATAATTTTATAAAATGTTGTAGGCATGTAAAACACTGGGACTTCTTGGGTGGTCACCCATCCCAGTACTACTCTAGCCTGAGCGTTCTTAACTACAGAGTTTTAATGGGATCCATTGGATTAATGCTATGTTGTAGGAATGTACATAAGACCCGCTAGGAAATCATTACATGATGTCTGTAAGTAACGAATGGAGATGGCATTACATTCCATTCCCTATCAAAAGGGTGAATATCATGTTTTATCAAAACCATAGGCTTGAAATGTTGATTCGGTGGAAAAGGTGGATGGCCACCGAGATCCACTTGGATCATTCCTCCCTCCTTAGGAAGCAATGGTCCCCATTGCGTCAAGTTCCCACGGGAGATGGGGAAACTTCTGTTGAATCTGAACTTTGGTGAGTCATGTTCCTTGTTGAAGTAGATGGCATGCTTGTACTTTTCCTGTGGAAGGATGTCATGAACCTATTGGAGGTGTTCGATCTGTTCAATAGATTTGGTTGCAGGATCTACCTTGGTTTGCAGGATCCCTCAATGAATCCCATACTTCTTGCATTTTTTTCTAAAGGTTACATTCTTTTCTACAATGGCATCAATTGCATATTCACCTAGTTTAGGCAACACTAAAACATAGTGTAAGAATTGGGATTGATGGGATATGTCTTGTCTAACTAACGAAATCCACAATGCTTTAATTATGACAAAAAATTACACACTTCACTACATTAAGGATTCATCCAAAGAGTGGAACATCTAACATGGCGAGGATGCTCGATTTGAAAAGGTCATGAGCCCGAGGCTTGGGTATTACTTCCTCTTTTTCATTTGAGGGGTCATGTGTCTATGCGTACTTATCAAACTAATGCTTTAGAAGTATCCTTATGTTTTGGAGGTTGAAGTTTTGGAAATTCATCAATTGTACTTTCCCTTGTAATGGTTCCATAGTTCTAACATTCTCCTGAACTTCGGCCATGGGCATATTTTATTTTCTTTAATCTTTTCTCTTTTCTCAATATTTTGGTTTGGATGAAGATGCCATGCTTGCGATGCACTCAGTTCTATCACTAAAATTATTTTTCCTTAGCAAATTTTCTAACTTCTTGCTTTGTTCCATCCTGTCTCTTCCTTATTTATAGATTTTTTCCAAATGGTTCCTACATTTATTCCACCAACTACTCACCTGCTCTTTTTTTGTTTCAACCTCTTCTCCTCTACGTTTTTTAAGTTTTCTTTTATTCCCTCACATAGGACAAATTTACTTGTCATTCCTCTTAAATGTGACTCTACATGTTTATTCTCTTATACTTTTTGATTATTAATCCTTGATTATATCAGTTATAATCCCCATGGACTATTTCTTCTCTTATGAATCAAAACCTTAGTTATGTAACATTTAATGAGGGCCAAATCTAAATTTCCTACTCAATTATTCCTCTACACACTCTCCCCAACCACTAGGTTAGTGCCACTCTCAACTCATCAATTTCAAATTGAAATTCATCCTTATTATCTCCTATTCAACTTGCAAAATATGTACAAACGCCCATTTACATACTTAATTATGTGTTTCCCCTCACAACACAGGGTCTAGCACATGGTATATCTTCAATTTTTTGCAATTTCCCATGCCTTTCATCAATCTTCCATCTAATTGTGTCAATTTCACTACACCAACCCCATTATGTATGTTATTCTGGATGGTCTTAAGCATTTGATCTTCAGTTTCCCTAGGCTCTTCAAATATCTATAGTCATGTGATAAAACTAATGATATGGAGTTTAGAATCTTACTTTGATGTTTTAATCATGCCATGTCTTCCACCAAAATTTTCTCCAAAATTTGATTAAAACCAACGATGACCCTATGCTCTTCAAGTTACATCAATTCATTTGGTCTTCTCTTCAAAGATTGTTCATCATATATGTGTGTGGAAAGCATAATACGTAAGCTAGGTACTGCAAACTCCATTGACATCACTTCTTCTTTCTCATACACTAGGTGGAATGGTATATGTTTTGTTAGTCTTTTTCATGTTGTTATTTAGTCCCACATGACTACAAGAATCATCTCTCCGTATATTACAGATCTTTTTCAGTCCATGTTTTAAAATCTTATCAAATTATTTCACATAAGTGTGGGTGATGCAAAGTACTTTTCTGGTGATGTACACCATAAAATATTGATTCAAATCTTTAATTGTAGTGTTGATGAAATATGTACCTGAATTGCTCATCTCGATTCTTCAACATCTAAATCTCGTCATTATATTCTTGAAAATAAATCATGTATTTTTTTTGGAAGTATAATTTTTCATGGACACAAGTTTTGTGCATCATATCAAGTACTCTATCGTGGTGATGATATAAATCAATGACCCATTTCTCCAAAGGTTCCAGTGCCACTACTAGAAATAATGACATATCATCTATTCCTGATGGCTTTCTAATTATCCGGCAGATGTCACACCTATTTGTATACTCCACATCTTGTAACATTGATGGCTGACATAGTCCATTGCACGATAACTTCCTTGTTGTATCCTTCCATGCCTTGCATCCTTCAGACACCCCCTCATGTGCTACATTCAATATGTGTGTCCTTTCATGTGTCAATATGTATCATATCATATTATCGTCTTCACCAAGTTTATATAAGTACCTTGCAATAATTTGATAGTCTATTGCTCTTATTACTATTTTTCTTCTCTATGCATTTGTGTAATTTGTTGTTGCTATCCCAATAGTAAAAAAGACTAAATTTCTATCAACTAGTCTAGTATTGATTCCACTCGAATATGTGTGCATCCGGTAATTCATCATCTAAGATTCATCCACTTCCCCCATTTCAATTTTGAATAGTTGGTCATGTCCTACATTGTGTTTCCCTGGTTTTAATACTATCTTGAAATAAAACTCTTGGAATGGTAGTGTCCATCAACAAATACCTCCACTAAGAATCGGTTTCTTCACTGGATACTTCAGTGCAACATGGTCCATAAAAAATTTGAAAAGGTTTGCAAATAAGTAAAGTTTGAGTTGATGTAGTAGATATACCATTGTAAGTCCTTTATTGGGTGTTGTAAAATTATTCTTAGCATCTGACAGTTTTCTACTAGGAAATGATGTTGGATGGTCTGTGTTTATCTCCCTTGACTACACAAGCATTTCATTGAATCATTTCCTCTGATGCATGTACATGCACATGAAATAGATTTGGCCAATTTGGAAATACTAAAATAGTTGCAATCACCAATTTCTCCTTTAGCATGTCAAAATTTGCTTTCCATTTCCATGTCCAAACAAACTTTGCATCTTTTTTCAGTAACCTTTCCTGGGGTGTTGTAATTGCTACATAGTTCCTGATAAATTTCATGTAATGTGTTATGTGTCCCAAAGTCATGCACAAGGTCTTCACACTCATTGGGGTAGTCATATCTACAATGACATCAATATTTGTTTGATCAACCAATAATCCATATTTTCAAACCATGTGTCCAAGCAACACTTCGAAGGGCATACAAAAAATGCATTTCTTCAAGTTCAAGGATATTTGCAATTATCTATAGTTCTTCATTGTTAGCCTCAATACTTGAATATGGAGCTTCAATAGATTGTACATCATCTAGTCATCTAAGTATACCTAAACACTATTGTGCATGAATTCTTTCAAAGAAGCTACTACGATTCTAGAAAATATTGTACATGTGTTCTTGAGTCTAAAATGCATGACATTGTAAGTAAAGAATCCCCACTCTATGGTGAATGTTTCATTCTTCTTGTCCTCTTCTACAATTCTCACATGATAATATCCTAAAAATCATCTTTCAATTAATAGACTTCTTTCCTTACAATGTTCTCCAAGATTTCATTCATGAGTGGTGTAGGGAATGGGTCATACACACATACTAGATTCAATCCCCTGAAATCAACACATATTCATATTTCTATTGTCTCTTGTTCCAAATTACCATAGTGTTGATCCACTCATATTTGTCCACAGAGGAAATCAATCTTTCTTTCAACATCCTATCAATTTCATGTTTTACCTTTTCTTTGTATCTTAGATTTAGTTTATATGGTCTCTTTTGCTACATTTGGCATCAAGTTTCAACTCTATTTTCATTTCTCCCAATGACCATGATATGTCTTTCATCTCTAGAAAATCCTTTGGAAACAAATCTTCATATTCGTAGGTAGCTCCACCACTTATGTCACTATCTCCTAGTCTTGGTAGTCTCCAATGATAGCCATTTTGGGTTTTCGTTGGTTCCAATATTTACCTTATTTATCTTAAGAGATTTTCTTAAGCGTGACCTATTGTTTCCTTCTCCTTTTTATCCAATTTTTATTTTCCCCATTGATCCATTAATTTCCAAAATTCTCAATTCATCTTTTTCATTTGTTTTCTCTACCCCCATATTTATGTAGTGTAATGGGCCTTTAATATTTTCCAATTTTCTATGGTATGCACACACCATGACTTGCACTTTTACTATGAGCTCTTGTTTGTCTTGGAAGATGAAATGTTTCAACTTTTTCAAAACTCAAGTCAACAAAGGGTCTTTTCCTTCGAATTTGAATTTTGTTCAAAATTGTCTGCACATCTTGTCCCAATCGTGCATTTTTCCTTAATGTTTCTTCATGTATATACCAACTCCTTGGAACTACATCCAAGGAGTGGATGAACCGATGTGTCCACTCTTCCTTTGAATATTTATTTTCATTCCATCCTTGCTAACAAAACCATACATGTTCTTTTGGATCCCCTATGCTTGTATATATATTCAGTAGCTCTAGCTCGTTTACTAGTTGGAATCTCAATTTCATTCTACCCACCGCCTACTTCCATTTATCTATAATCTATGCACGTGCTACCTACCATCACGTAGGGATATCTTTCAAGGTTTCATTTAATGCTTGTACCCTTAGTTTTTTTGGTATGTGTTCCTCTATTTCATTAATGAAAGTATTCACAAGTTTGGTTCAATCATACTTGTGAGGATTGCATAGTTCCATTCTAATCTAGTGAAGTAATTTTTGAATAATGCATCTCTGAGTGGACATTTTGTAACCTCCATTCTACCATTTACTAATTGCTTCTTCTAAATTTTTATCAAAGAAACATGCACTTCTCTAACTCAGTTCTCCATTTGCAATATGTTTGATATAGTCATCATTTTGTCTTGTAATGTATATATGTTTTCTAGGAAAACAATTTTGATGTCGTCTTCTACAAGTTTTATGAATATTTCTCCTTGGGTTGGATCTAATGAGGCAACCACTCTTAAGGTCTGGGTCGCAAAGACATCTTCCTTCATTTCAAGATGAAAATTGCATTGTTATTGTATGCTCTTTCTATCCCTAACAACATAGGGTAGGGATATTTTTCATCTATTATTTCTATGAATATGATAGTGATTTTACCACGTTGATGTCAATTTATAAATCCTCGACTCATTCAATTGGATAAATTCTATATTGATTCTCCAATATCATTTGGATAGGTGACCAAACCAACTTGGGCTTTCCCATCATCTCCATGGACTTCTTAGGAAGGATGTTCACATCGGATCTTAGATCAAACATGATGTCTTTCATCTCATCTCCTAAAATCATTTTAATCTTAAATTCCCTTCATGTCCTCTTATTTCTTTTGATTTGTCTTACATTTCTCTCAAGAAGTGGGCAGGAATAACTACACCCTCTTCTAACATGATTATCAATATGGTTAAAATTTATGTTAACTTCTTAGACAACTTTTGGTCACTAAGCAATCAAATGAAACATCTAATAAAATCATTTATTTGATGTTCTGATTCTTTGTCCTAAATCTTATTTGTGTGCATTTATTTTTCAAATATCAACACATTTTGTAGTGTCTCAATTACATTGCATAGAAATTGTTTTTTTCTTGCTAGATTGGACTTTGGTAGCATTGTTTCTACTCTTTTGATCTTGCTTTCTAGAATAATTTCTACATCCCCCTCTTGTGGTGACTATCTTGACCATTGGTGTGTTTTCCTCTTCTTGAATATAAGGTTAAATAGTGACCATATTCACTCATCTTCATTTCTCTTCCCATTTTTCTATCATCTCTAGGAATTCTTCAATCTTGTATTATGTATGATGGCAATGTCCACACGTGGACCAAGGTTGAGTGCAATTCATTGCAATGTTCCCTACTTCTACACAATTATAGCAAGTAGGGGGTCCATTATATCCTCATCAACCACCTCATCTATTGTAGCCTTCTTTTCTTATGCATCTGCCTCTCCCCCTTGTCACATTGTTCTCTGATCCTTGCACCATATATACATCCATTGTGTGTTCTTTCATTAATCACAATGACCTACAATTGTTCACATCATGTCCCAAAAATTTAGAGAATTCACAAAAATGGTGTTTTTTTTTTATATGTTTGGTATCTATGTAGCATGCAGCACCAATTAGGCTCATATCCCCACTACTTACAGATTTCAAACCAATATGGTTTTGGGTTTGTCAAGAAGGGAATCAACATGCCAGTCACAACATGACTATTCAAAACATGGCATTCATTCTTATAGTGATCCTATGTCCTCCACACAGTGCACCATATGCTTTCTCTATATGATTTTACCTTGAAAATATCTTATAGTTGGTTGGACAAGGTAGCCAATTGATTATGAACTTGTGTCAATCCTAAAGATGATTCTATGAAGCCTCTAGTCACTTCAAGGTGCATTGCAATTTCTATTTCTTCCATATGTGAGGATCTCCTCTATTGAATGAGGGGAATTTTGATATAGAGGGGGTAGTCCTACAATGGGCCACTCCTTGTGTTGAACATCCTAAATTTGGAAGGTCAATCTGTCCAACTAGTCCTTAAACCTTTGGTTGTAGTCCCATACATATTCTCCTACTATCTATTTTATTTCTTTTAGTTTTGTAATTCTTTGTTATTCGGACTTGGTTTTGGGGAATTGTTTAATTAAGTTAGTATTTATCTCATTCAAAGTCCCAGTATGTCCTACTAGTCAAGTTCCTTTGTATTTCATGTACCCGTAKAGAGATTTTTCTCTAAATGTAGTGTCTAACTAATAAATCTTCTATGCTTCATCAATAATCTCATTTACTGACCAAATGGCTTAATAGATAAACAATTGTTGATCTGCATCATCCTTCCCAGTTTCAACAAACATGGGAAGTGTGATGCTCATTATGTTATTAGTTAGGCTTCAAATCATTGTAAAATTCAAAGGTATCACTATTTTTCTAGTGATTATGGTGGGTTTTATAGCTCCCATCATTTGTTATATCGGGTCTCTTGTATCTGTATCTATCAAATTAATTTCTTCCTCTTCTAGGGAAATATGTGTGAGGGGTAGTTTTAAAGGGGGTTAGTTCCAACTATGTCTCTTCTATATGTGTGCCCATTGGATCCATAGAATTATTCAAGTATCATTGTAGCCGAAAAATATACCATTTTTAAATTTCCTTGGTTCTATATAATCACTCTCAGTCTGACTTGAGGCATAATTGTTATCTAGGCTATTATTATTGTCATATTCTAAACTAACATTTTCATCTCCAAATTGCCACTGAAACTCAACATGTCCTACTCCTACTATATCATTTCTTTCTTGTCTATCTCACTCCTCTAGCACTCCTTCTCCATCAACCATTCCTCATTGTGCATGCCTCTCCTCTTGGCTTCTTACCCTAATAATCTTTATGGCTCTTTTTCTCTCCTCCTCATATATTCTACTCCTATCTAGGATGTCTTCTCCCCTCTTTCTCAATTCATTAATTGGACTTTCTGGATAACCTTTCGTAATGTATTTATCATTTATATGTTTCTACCCTATATCTATTACGTTCCTTTTGATCCATATTTTAACTCCCTAATTTGTTTTCCCATCCCTCCCCTCTGACTTCCTACCCCCGCCATAGTGTGGGAGATTATGCTTCCATCGAGTTTAGTGAAATATTCATCAACCCTTATTTTTCAAAAAACAACAACAAATCCACAATGATATCAAGTCCAACAACGTTCTTCTGAAACCTTCCTCAAAGTATTTTTTCGACAGTGCTGAAAAAGTGTTGTATTCAATAGCGAATTCCATAATATATCATTATTTTGTTCACTCAAATCAAAATTCCACTACACATGTCCACTTGTTATCCAATATTTTTAGGAGTTCGACCTTTTATTGATTCTGGACTATAGGTTCTTGAGATTGACATACTATATTGATTTATGTATGCGTCTCTATTCACTCTTGCAAGAGGTTAGAGATTCAATGAAAACAAAATTGTGCTTATCTAAATAGATATGCATGTTTTCCACCACTCTAGATCCACACTTAGATTTTGTTTTTCCTTTTGTGCAAACTCAATCTCCCTCTCCTTGATGCAATCTTGTATTTATTTTCTAGAGAGTTTCCATTGCATATTCTTTTTCCACAAAGAATTCCATTTTGTCCTAGCTATGGAACTATTTTGTGCAAACGCAATCTCCCTCTCCTTGATGCAATCTTGTATTTATTTTCTAGACAGTGTCCATTGCATATTCTTTTTCCACAAAGAATTTCATTTTGTCCTAGCTATGGAACTAATTGTTGCACTAAATTTAGACCCTAGGTTCATTAATCAAGCCAATAAAGAATTCGCCAACATCAACACTTTCAATACCTAAGGAAAGGTAAGGTCTCACTTAAGACATTGATATGAATTATAGAGATAGACATGTATATAAAAAGAAACAAAATACAACCAAACCATAATGTAAAGGATGTTAAATATTAAAAATGAATTTATATATACACATAACAAAAATTTAAAGGGAGGACCCAATCACAATCATTTCCACTAGTGTTCATAAGATCAACTTATATATTCTCATCAACTCAACTACCATACTCTTAGAAGGATTCAAAACCTTTGACTTTCATCAAATGCTTCATCCCAACATTATAACTTCAATTACATTCATACATATATGATAAAAAAAAA
>ML787045.1:50593-67751 GCA_009831015.1 Picea engelmannii
AAAAAAAAAAAAGTATTTTTCATGGTTTCATTGAAGTTATAAAACAACTTACTTAGACATTCTTACACAAAAATTTCATTTTCAATTTGTACAAGACGTTAACTACACTTCAGAAGAATGGCGTTCATGTAGCTTAGTTAACCAAGAACATTCTTACACAAAAATATTCATTTTCAATTTGTACAACACATTAACTACACTTAAGAAGAATGCGTTCATGTAGCTTAGTTAACTAAGAATGTAAGTAGGTATGACTATAGGTGGGGTTCATGTAAATGAGACAATTATGTACATCTTAAGTATGGATGAATTTAGAAACCAATTGTGGTATCATTGGCCTAAATTCCTTTCATTGCAATCATCTATATTTTGAATAGCATTACAAGAAGTGTAGGTGTGGAATTTGGATTGATCGCTTTTTACGGGTGTAATTTATTATATTAAATATATTTCAAATTTTCTGTATTTTAAATTGTGTATTCCTTGTGGGAAGGTTGCATACTCAAATGGAAAAAAGAAGAGAATATCTTTCAGTTGAAGAATATATTGAACATTTTTTTGAAAGATGTGGCTGAAACAAAATAAAATGACAAGTTCAAATCAATAGAGAACTTGTGAATTTGTAGTCCAATGGGAAAGAATCACGCATTAACATTTTTTTGTTAAAAAGAGGCAAGGGAGAAGGGATAGGGTTTTCATTAGGAATGCAATCCCTTCGTGTCACTCTGGAGGATCCAAATTTTATCAATTCCAGTAGCCTTTGGAAATCCAAGAAAAAGTATGGCTTGCATGCTTGAGATTACATAAAGAGAAAATGGAGATGGAATTATTGTTTCAAGTAGAGCTTTAGTTGCATATTTTGTAAACCAAAAAGGTAACAATTCATGATTTTTCTAAGGATATAGATGACACAGTGTTTTCTTTGTTATCCATGGTCCAAATGTGATAACATGAAATTTCACGGTTTTTGCTTAGCAATGTTTGATGTTTAAGGAGCAATCTTTTGTACTCAAGGAATGATCCAAAATTGTAGGATCCTAATATTGAGTGAATTTGAATACAGAAAGTGAACAATGCCTAGGGGCAAGCCATTGTTTAGAATTTGGATAATCAAATAGATGGGAGTTCAACTAAAGACTAAGTTGATTGAGAAAATCAACTAAGCAACAAACCAACTGAAGACAAAATTGATGAATTTATTCGACTAAGTAGAATCAACTCATAAGATCATATTTACAATCGGTGAATGACAACTATGGATGCATGTTGATAGGTTTAACTTTTATTGATCAAATGTTGATGAAGTATGGTTGACAAGTAATTGGACAACTATGGACTAAGTTAAATGGGATTGATGGTCGACTAGCATGTGACTAACAGTTACTATGGAATAGACAGATCCTAATTTCCTATTTGAGGATGCATATATGAACCTCAATAGAATGAGCTAGTGGACACGTGATGCCTAGATCCAAAGTAGTCCATGTGTTCCATGTGAATTCCATGTCGAGAATAACCATTGAACCAATTATTTATCATTGGGAAGTTGGAATTCAATGACCTATGGAATACAAATCAATTATTTAACTAATGATCAAAGAAAGGGAACGACTGTAAATAACACTTGAAAATGGCCCATAAAAAGGTAAACTACTAGAGGTTGAGAGGCTTGCTAAGGAGGATGTTGCAGAAGCATTGAACAATTGAAAAAATGTGGTAGCAGATGGAAGTTGAGAAAACTCTATAGGCTAGCCCAATATTCCTTGTAATCTTTTGTTTAGTGATGAGCATGTGGATTTCAAGAAGGAGCCAATAGAAGAAGCCATAAGTCAAGTTAGAATTTGACTAATCAAACTTTGGAACTCGATTGAAGGATCACGACCCATTGAAATTTGTATTATGGAGGAGAAGAACCTGTAGAAAGGAAGCCTTTGACTCAATTGTTGGAAATATTATACATTATGAATGTTGCACTGTGAGCCAAAATCCACAACATGCAAGTCACAAGATAGATTCTCATATGAGAAACAACTCACAACTAATAAAAATATTTGAAAGTTTAGAAGTGTAAGGCATTTGTATACACATTCATGTGGATGTGGTATCTAAGAGGTGTTACTTTTTGTTGAAATTTAATAGGGGATGTCCTCATTCAAGTTTTTGTGTTTTGTCATGGGGGGGACATAAAATTATGTTTCCTAGGCATGTTTTAATTGTAAAGTGACTTTTTAAATAAAGTGTTTTTATAAAGTGAATGTACTTTATCACTTAAAGTGATTTTAAGTTGTGGGACCCAAAAGTATTTAATGTGCATTTATTACTTACTTTGTAATTAATGAGGAGCATTAAATGTGAGCCTTCATATTAGACTTATGATAGCCATTAGATTGAGTTGGTTATGTAAGTTAGGGTTTCTTGGGAAAAGAGAGAGTACATATACATGCTTGGGAATGGGAGAAACACACACAGAAAAGACAAAGAGAGAGAAAGAGAGAGCATATTCATCAAGTCAAATCAGGGTGCGGGTTCCAAGAAATGATGCAGTCCATACAACATTAATTTCCAGCAAAGAATCATCCGTACAACATCAGTAAAAGAGTGTAAATTCTTAGGCATATTGCAGGTTCAGATCCCGAGGTAGAGAAAGGAAGTTTTCTGCTAGGAAAACCGTACAGTTTATGCTGGCACATAAATCAAGGATTCTGTGCAGTCTTATGCTGGCACGTGTGAGCAAAAATCAGGTTGCAATGTGGGCATCAAGGTCAAGTTTGTCTCAGATAGAGAAAAGTTGATAATTTGAAATGTTATTTTGAAGTTTTGATGAATAGAATAAATTTTATGAGTTGTAGAATTTCTGTAAATTTGCTCATTAATAAATTTATCTCTCTCTAGGGTTTATCCCCACATTGGGGTTTTTGGCCTCGTCATTGGACCAAAATCACATGTCTAAATTGTTGCACTATCATAGTATGGTTCGGTGATTTGCTTGACTTAAGTATTTTAGCTTTCAATTGCTTTTTGTTTTAAAGGCATTTATTAAAGACTAAGATCTCAAATTAGTCAAGTGTTTGACAAAATGTATGAATGATATATTTCTGATTTTGTCATTAAAAATATTCATGGTATCAGAGCAAGGGCTCTATAAGAAGTGCATTGTGTAGAATTTGATTTCAGAGTTGGGCAAAGAAAAAGGGGAATAGTTGTTTGAATATGGTTGCTTCCATCTGACTTGAGGACCGATTAGATGACATTTCTAACTATTTTCAATGGAAGGTTAGAATGAAAACTATTTTAAAAGAAAACAAATTGTGGGCTCTTGTCACTATTGTTGTAGTTCCTCCCTCCAGCGATCCTATTGCCTTGGATATACATGAAGTCAAAGAGGCCAAATCCCAGAGACTCATTTTGGATGGAGTAAAGGATCCACTCATCCCACACCTGGCTGAAAGGAAGACAGCCAAAGAAATGTGGGAGGCACTAAAAAATCTATACGAGGCTAAGAATGAAAATTGAAAGATGGCACTCAAAGATAAATTGCATTCAATCAAGATGACCAAGGGTGAGAGTGTGGTTCCATATCTTACCCGTTTAGCACAAGTTAAGGATGAATTGGTAGTTGTGCGGGAAGTCATCTCATATTCGGAGCTTGTGAGGATAGCCTTGAAAGGATTTACCAAGGATTGGGAAGTCTTTGTGAAATGCATTGTGGGATGTGAAAAACTTCCAGATTGGAGCAGACTTTGGGATGATTTCACTCAAGAGGAGATCTAGATGAATGGAGAGAAGGGAAGAGAGGGAGATTATGGGGAGAACGTTGTTCTTTTGTCAAAGGGCAAGGGAAAAAGTAAGAAGGGTTCCAGGATTGACATCAACAAATTTTGTTGCTTTGCATGCAATGAATATGGCCACTATGCAGTAGAGTGTCCCAACAGGAAGGGGACAAAGGAAAAGAAGAAGGAGAAACAGGTAGAAACCTTTGCAAAGGTAAATGACTTTAGTGAGAACTTTGAGAAAGAGTTTTCTCTTATCTCCATTGTTTCTAGTGGCAACAACAACAACTTTGAGTTTGACAAGACTTGGATGGTGGACCGTGGGGCCACTAGTCATATGACAGGAATGTTGGACTCATTTATGTTCATATATGAGATTGGTCCTGATCATGTCGTGAATGGGACTCACCAGATCAGAGGAGTCGGTCGTGTCAGGTTTCTGTTGGACTTCAGAGAGATTATGGAAGTAGAAGGGGTATTCATTATACAGGGGATGTTGGATATAGGAGATTTAATCTCCTCTTAGTCTCAGCTCTGGAGGATGTTGGATATGTAATCACTTTCGAATGTGGTTATGTTCATATCCATGCAATAGATGAGGTTCCCATCAGGACAATTCTAATAGAAGAATAGAGAGGCAGAGTATACACAGTGCTTGGCCATCCTATGGGATGTCAGTCAAGTTGAATATCTGACTCAGAGGGGGAGAAAGAAGCTCAAAGGACTAAAGGTGCAACCAAATGTCAGTCCTCGGTTCAAGGATCTAGTACTAGCAAAAGGATAAATTGGTATGATTTAAGCCAGTCATAAAATACTCAGAGATGAGACAAGATTTCTCAAAGCATCATTAGAAGACCAGACCATTTCAAAGGCAGCATTCAAGTTCAAAGGGAGCAACCACTGTAGATAGCTTGGAGTTTGGGAATGGTCATGGAAGTGGAAATGCCCGGAGGACCTCCCTCGTAAAGAGGGAGTGTTGAAATTTAACAAGGGATGTCCTCATTCATGTTTTTGTGTTTTGTCATGGGGGGGACATAAAATTATTTTCCCTAGGCATGTTTTAATTGTAAAGTGACTTTTTAAATAAAGTGTTTTTATAAAGTGAATGTACTTTAACACTTAAAGTGATTTTAAGTTGTGGGACCCAAAAGTATTTAATGTTCATTTATTACTTACTTTGTAATTAATGAGGAGCATTAAATGTGAGCCCTCATATTAGACTTATGATAACCATTAGATTGAATTGGTTATGTAAGTTAGGGTTTCTTGGGAAAAGAGAGAGTACATATACATGCTTGAGAATGGGAGACATAGAAAAGACAAAGAGAGAGAGAGAGAGAGAGAGAGAGAGAGAGAGAGAGAGAGAGAGAGCATATTCATCAAGTCAAATCAAGGCATGGGTTCCAAGAAATGATGCAGTCCATACAACATTAATTTCCAACAAAGAATCATCCATGCAACATCAGTAAAAGAGTGTAACTTATGAGGCATATTACAAGTTCAGATCCTAAGGCAAATAAAGGAAATTTTTTGCTTGGAAAACCATACAGGCCATACAATCCATACAGTTTCTACTGGCACAAAAATCAAGGATTTCATACAGTCTTTTGCTGGCATGTGTGAGAAAAAATCAAGTTTCCGTATGGGCAGCAAGGTCAAGTTTGTCTCAGGCAGAGATAAGTTGATAATTTGGATTGTTATTTTGAAGTTTTGATGAACAGAAGAAATTTTATGAGTTGTAGAATTTCTGTAAATTTGCTCATTAATAAATTTATTTCTCTCTAGGGTTTTTCCCCACAATGGGGTTTTTTCCCTGGTCATTGGACCAAAATCACATGTCTAAATTGTTGCACTATCAGAGTATGGTTCGGTGAGTTGCTTGACTTAAGTATTTTAGCTTTCAGTTGCTTTCTATTTTAAAGGCATTTATTAAAGACTAAGATCTCATATTAGTCAAGTGTTTGACAAAATGTATGAATGGGATATTTCCGATTTTGTCATTAAAAATCTTCAATTTTTTCATTTGTAAACACTTGTTAATCAAATTATTTTAGGCTAAAGAATACATTGGAATTTCTTCTCCATGAGGGTTCTCCTCAAAAATATTTGTGTACTGTGTGATTAATATTTGAGATGTCTATTTCTTATTATGTTAGATTGTTAATAAGGGAAGAAATCGAAGCCTTAATAATCATCTACTATAATTTTTTCTGTTTAATGGGTTTCTACTTGCCCATTGGAAAATGGATTAGTTTGGTATCAGAGCATAATATTTATGAGTATGTGAGTTGTAGTAAGGAACCCATGGGAAAATATCTTAAGAGAGAATGACTTCAAGAATGGTAGGAGATAAAACAAAAAATAAATGAGGATAATGAAAAACCAAGGAAGACAATCCAACAATTGGAGAAGGAGAATGAAGAGTTGAAAAGGTCTCTAGAAATTCCTGTGAAACTTCTTGAGGAGCAATATGACCAAGTTGTAAATCGACTACGAGAAGAATCGATGGTCAAATAAACCATATTGGTTAATATTCAAAGGTATTTAGAAGAGAAAAATAAAAGAGGATATTCATTTTGACTTGAAATGCATAGACCACGACTAAAGAAAGTGTGGTAAGCACTTGATCTCCACCCCTTTCACAAATCAAATCAACATTTGAGACTTTTGGTAGTTACAAAAGTTTCACTAAATGGATATGAACAAATTTGTTGCAGAAGATGGATTTTGATGGCCGAGGGATTAGAAAATATGGTTAAGGCATGAATATCCCCATTGTGGTGAATTCTAGACCATTTCATGTTGGTTTAGGATACAATGGTGGTGAGATAGCTTAGGGAGAATGTTTCAAGAGACAAAGGAAGTTTAAGGGGAAGAGAAAACCATAGAAATTAATCAATTGTCCCATGCAAGTTGCCAAAAATACATTGAGAAGGAAACCTAAGAACCTATGCATAACCCAGTAGATGGAGGATCAGATAAGGGAGCTATAGAACATAAGGGTAAGTAAGAAATAATTGTGAACAAAAATACTTTAGTCTTTTGCTTATGTTGCAAGAAGAAAGGCCATAAGGTGTTTCAATGTTAATATTTAATTCCTTGTTCATTTTGTGCAAAAGAAAATCATTGTGATGCCAAGTGTTGGTTGAGGTTGTTTGTCACCAAAGACCCCTTGTGTTTCAAGAAGAAGCAAGGATGTAATACACTCTCTTCCAACCAACAAAATAGGACAAAGGAGGGATTCGATAGAGAAATGAACATGATGATAGTTTCACTTTTAGACAAGACTTCAATTAACAGATTAACTTGACAAGTGTGAGAGAAGATTCTTGACGGTTTAATATGAAATAGTATTATTAAATAACTAGGCTATATAATTTGTCTAAGTTTTTGAGGGACTCAAAAATGCCTAAAAGGGGGAGGTCTGATCTAAAATTGGATCATGATATTGAAGAAAGTTGAATATATAAAGTGAATATTTCTTAGGGGTAAGGCATTGTCTAGATGTTGGATAGTCAACTAGATCAAAGTTTGAATAAAGACTAAGTGATTGGGAAAATCCATTGGCAACGAACTGACTTAACACAAAGCCGACAAATTTTCTCGACTATGCAGAATAAATAAATGCCAACAATGGATGCATGTTGATGGTTGAGCATGTTGACAAAGAATCGATAGCTTCAAGTAATGTTTATTGATCAAATGTTGGTGAAGTACGGTCAACTTAGTCAAATGACTAGGGAACAAGTCAAGTGGGATTAATGATCAACTAGTACATGACATACAATTACCATGGAATTATCAATTATAATTATTTCTTTGAAGATGCATCTTTGAACCTCAATAAAATGACTAGGTGGATGGGTTATGACTATATCCAAGGCAACATGCATTATTTTGCATGAATCCCACGTCAACAATAACTATTGAACCAATTATTTGATGTTGGGTAGTTGGTGCCTAATTCCATAAGGAAGGAAAATTGATTGTTTAATCGATAGGTAGAGAAGAGGAATAGTTGTAATTGATTCTTGGAGATGGCCCACAACAAGGTAAACTACTAGAGATTGAGAGGTTGTCGAAGGAGGATGTTGTAGAAGCATTAAACAATAATGTATCCACAAGTGTGCAATGTATACCATGCACAACCATCAATAACTAATTGGAGGCCTCCAAGTTAGCAAATTTAGCTAAAAATACCTTATAGATTTTGTAGTGTAGGTATTTCTTGAAAATTTTAGCCTAAAAGAGCATGTATTAAATCCCAATGAATCACAAAACTGGAAAAGATTAAAGTAGCAATGATCCAGGTTGGTATTGGTGGCCACTCCCCTATTCCACTTGGACCCCCACCATTGTTTCTTTCAATTTTCAGTTTCCTTAATTGTAGCACAATTTACTAGTATTGGTAATTTTTCGGGTCTTGAACTTCCAGAGTTGTTTTGAGGCCCTAAACGACGTTTTTTGGGCATCAACCGGTTGACGAATAGTAATCCGTTTTGAACCATGATATTCATTGTCAACAGTTGTAGTCCTCGGATAGATATTTCCAACGATGTATAATATGCGTCAAACGGAGATAGTATGCCAAAGTTACAACCCCAGGAAATTGATGTACCAATTTACCCCGACGAAGCCCATATTCTGGCGTTTCATCTCCTAGGGTTAGGTTTTTGGATGTTTAGGGTTTCCATTGTTTCTCAATAATATATAGGCCTTTGAGCCTCATTGTAACATAGATTTCAGAGGCATGTAGCTGCCACATCTCTTCTCAGAGATAAGCTACCAACGCCCTAGCCAATTTATTTCTATTATGTCTGTAAACAAATTTCAGTTCTTTGATATTAATGAAATGAAGTGTTATTTCCGTTGCATCTTTGTATTCATGGTTATTTGGGTATTTTGTTACGTTCTCGCATAAATTTGGATCAGTGGTATCAGAGCGGTATGCTCTTTATTGATCCTTCTTTGCATGTCCCTAACGAGGTCATTGTATAAGGAGTTAGGGCTCAATCTAGTTGAACCTTTGCAAGATCATCCTCGCAAACCCCGACGGTCGCCCATGGGGGATGAAAATAAATACGAGGGAGCAGGAGATCCTATCAAAATATTGCTCGAGGAGGCCCATGAAAAACAAAGGAACGCAATGATGGATAACTTCACCCAGATCCTTCAACGATTGCCCACTGGCGGCACATCTGCATCCAGCAGCCACTCTGGAGGCGCAACCCCTTTGAAGGTACAAGTAAACTTTAACATTCCCATATTTGATGGACAAATAGATGCAGAAGTCGTAGATAGATGGTTGAATCTCTTAGAAGGATATTTCTCGATTCATGACTTCTCTGATCGGGAGAGGATTATTTTTTCACTGCTCAAAGTCGCCCCCCATGTTAAGGACTAGTGGGAAACCTACTATGAGAAAAAGGATGAGGAGGAACCCTCTCTGTTCTCGGTTGTACCCACTTGGAATTATTTCCGAGATTCCATCAAGGAACAATATTATCCCGTGAGGAGCTATTAGGACAAGTACATACAATGGACTACATTGCGACAGCAAAGAGATCAAGATGTGCATGAGCTAACGAATCTGTTCCATACCCTGCGCACAAAGTTGGGTATCAACGATTTAGAGAAACATTTGGTGCTGAAGTACCGCAGTTTTCTACACAGATACATTCAGGAGGAAATGGAGTTCCTCGACATCTCCTCGCTTGGTACGACATACCGGTATGCTACCAAGATTGACCAGAAATTCAAACAAAAGAAGCAAGACTTTGGATCTGCAAATCAAAAGCAAGCGAAAGGTGCCCCCAAACCACAAAACAAAGGACAAAGCCAAGGCATGGTGGCTCAAGACAACCTGCCAAATCCGCAAGCAAAGAACAACACCGCGAAGCCGAAGAAGGACACAGGAAAGTGGTGTGAATTCCATAAAAGCTCCACTCACAACACAAGTGAGTGTCGAGCCAAACAGTCACTGGTGGCCGAGATGAGGGCTTCTAAATCAGATGCATGCTCCGACGTTGAATCAGAACCCGAGAAGGGGAATGCCAGAGGGAAGAAAATTATCGATGTGGAGCCCAACGCCACCGTTTCCACCACGAATATCCAAAAGGAAGAACCAGAAGATCTAGAGGAGGAGGAGCCTCTCTTCCACTCCCAAATGTGGGTAAAGGGTTCTCCGCTACAGTTCATTGTCGATAGTGGGAGCCAAAAGAACCTCATTTCAACAGAGGTCATGAAGCGGTTGGGCTTGCCGAACACATCACACCCACAGTCATACACCATCGAGTGGCTTCACCAAGGACAGGATCTCCACGTCAGCCAATAATGTCGCCTTGCCTACAACATCAAGCCCTTCACCGATGAGGTATTATGTGGCATTGCTCCTCTTGATGTTTGTGATGTATTATTATCCCAACCGTACTTGTGGAAGAGACATGATGTGTATTAGTCCCGGCCTCGCATTGTTATTGTTACCTCAGGAAATAAGTTGTACAGGATACCAGAGGTACCACCGCCTATCACTATCTCTTTGGTTACTGCAAAACAATGCAGTAAGCTCATTTCCAAAACTGAGAAAATTGTTTTCCTGATGATCCGCCCTCGGGGAAAGAATAAGACTATGGCCACGACCTCCAGACAGGTCTCCTTCGCACAACAACAACAAATGGACAAGGTCGTGGAGCAGTATTAGGACATCTTCACCTCACCCGCAGGGGTGCCTCTGCATTGTCAGGTCAAGCACCCCATCAATCTAACCCCAGGTGAGTCATTGCCCAATGGATCGATCTATTGGCACTCTATTCTAGAGAACGATGAAATTAAGAGACAGATTCAGACGTTGTTGCAGAAAGGTTACATCCGGCCAAGTTCATCTCCCTGTGGGAGCCTGATCGTGTTGGTGCAGAAGAAGGATGGGACTTGGAGACTCTGTATTGACTATCATGCATTGAACAAGATCATTGTCTGGAATAGGTACCCGATCCCACTGATTGATGACCTTCTAGACCAACTCAAAGGGGTGAAATATTTCAGCAATATCAACTTGAAGTCCAAGTATCACCGGGTACCAATCGAACCGTCTGATGTGTGGAAGACTACCTTCAAAGCCAAGGAGGGCCTTTTTGAATGGTTGGTCATGCATTTCGAGTTGACGAATGCTCCTGCAACCTTCATGAGGTTGATGGACGACATATTATGGCCATTCACCAACTCATTTGTAGTAGTGTACTTGGATGACATCCTGATCTTAAGCCAGACTTGGGATGAGAACCTCCACCACATCTGACAGGTCCTCCAAACACTGCAGAATCACAAGTTGTGTGCCAATTTAGAGAAGTGCACTTTTGGCATGACCCAGGTTCAGTATCTGGGATATATTATTGATGAGCGTGGGGTGCATGTGGATCCAACCAAGATCTAAGTCATCCAGGATTGGCCAGCCCCGACCACTCTAACAGAACTTTGCAGCTTTATGGGTCTTGCTAATTTCTACAGCACGTTTGTGTTGGGATTCTCTCATATCACTTGACCCTTGATTCAAGTCACCAAGGGAGGAGTGAAAGCAAAATTATTTTGGTCGGAATCTCAATAGAAGGCATTTGTAGAATTGAAACATCGCCTTTGTTGTGCCCTAGTGCTCACATTACCAGACTTGCAACAACCATTTGAGATTGATACAGATGCCTCTGACTATGCTATTGGGGCAGTTCTTACTCAACAGGGGCATCTAGTGGCATATCATAGTGCAACATTGTCTGACACAGTCTGAAATTATCCCATGTATGACAAAGAAATGTATTCCATTGTGCAAGCTTGCCGACCGTGGAAGCATTACATTTTGAGGAAGGAAACGATCATCCACACAGACCACCGACCCCTACAGTTCATACGGACACAAGGGAAGTTGCAGAACGATCGCCATCAGAAGTGGTCCACATATCTTCAATAGTTCATTTGAACATCAAGTACAAGAAGGGCAGCACCAATAATGTTGCACACTACCTTAGTCGACCACCCATCGTGGAAATAACCACCATGCTCAACTCTTATGGGCACGAGACTTATGATTGGTCGCTTCTCTACAAGAGTGATCCAGATTTCAACCACACATACAAGATGCTCTTGGAGGGTAATCGAGTTCCAAATTTTCACCTCCAGGATGCACTACTATGTCACCTGGGACAACTTTGTGTTCCTTCAAGCGAGCGTTCCAAGATGATTTGGGAAGCGCACTATAGTCAGGTCGTTCGGCATTTCGGGGTCGAGAAAATAGTGGCAGTACCACAGAAGTATTTCTATTGGCATAACCTTCGACAGGATGTCGGGAAGTACATCAGATCTTGCATTGCATGCGTCATTGCCAAACCGACCATCAAGAAGCAAGGCCTCTATACTTTGTTGCCTACCCCTAGTCGAACTTGGAAATCCATATCCATGGATTACATGTCGGGTCGTCCTTCTACTAAGCATGGCAATGACTGTGTTTTTGTGTTCGTCGACAGATTCTCGAAGATGGCCATTATGGCGGCCTGCAAGAAGAAAATCACAGCAAAAGCCACTGCTAAACTCTTCTTTGAACGAGTGTGGGTACACTTTGGGGTCCCATAGTCTATCATCTTAGATTGAGACAACATATTCCTCAGTACGCTTTGGTTCAGCCTCTGGTCAATGCTGGACACCAAGCTCACCAAGTCCACAACTTTCCATCCCCAAATTGATGGCTAGACAGAGGTCCTCAACAGGATGATCGTACACATTTTGTGCATGTACAACTCAAATCATCCATGCACATGGGATGAGAGCCTCCCCTATGTACAACATAGCTATAACTGGGTCGTCCACAGCTCAATCGACCACATCCCCTTTCAGGTGGGCTTGGGATTCCAACCACTATGTCCCATTGACATAGCCATACCATTTGCAGAT
Source organism: Picea engelmannii (assembly GCA_009831015.1). Taxonomy (NCBI): domain Eukaryota; kingdom Viridiplantae; phylum Streptophyta; class Pinopsida; order Pinales; family Pinaceae; genus Picea; species Picea engelmannii. The sequence continues at coordinate 63,298 of ML787045.1, forward strand.
ACTCAGGCTGATTCGGCTCATGTCTAGTATGAAGCTGCCAAGGTGAACAAATTCATTGAGCGCATTCAACACATTCGCCAACAATTTCATGACATATTGGATAGAGCCAATGCTAAGTACAAGCAACGACATGATCAACATCGGGTGCAACATAACTTCCAGGTGGGTGACAAAGTGTGGCTACATTTGTAGAAGGAGCGCCTCGCTAGACCCCACCGAAAGCTTTGCCTACTCTGATATGGGCCATACACCATCACCAAGGCTGTAGGGGACAATGCCTTCGAGCTCAGTATCCCACCATTCCTTGGTCTGCACCCAGTTTTCAATTGGACCACCTTTGACCTTACTTTCCACCTCTATTGGACACATCCAACATGGCAAAACAACTCACACCAACAGAGTTCAACCCAAACTGCATGGAACAAGACACAACTGATCAGATTATGGACACATAGATCAAGAACACCCGCCACCAGAGGATCCATCTATATCGAGTTGTCAAAGCAGGCCAACTCCTTCACCAGGGCAAGTGGCTCATCAGGGACCAAATTCAGAAGAAGCTTCCTCATCTCATGGAGGAACTCAACGCAATGGGGACCATTGCTTCCTAAGGGGGGAGGAATGATCCAGGTGGATATTGGTGGCCACCTCCCTATTCCACTTGGACCTCCACCATTGTTTCTTTCAGTTTTTCAGTTTCCTTAATTGTAGCACAATTTACTATTTTTGGCAGTTTTTCGGGTCCTGAACTTCTAGAGCCGTTTTGAGGCCCTAAACGACGTTTTTTGGGCATCAATCGATCGATGAATATTAGTTCATTATAGAACGCAATATTTGTTGTCAGCAATTGTAGTCCTCGGATAGATCTTTCTAACGATGTATCATATGCGTCAAACATAGATAGTATGCCAAAGTTACGACCCTAAAGACTCACTTTTACGACTCTTCTTAAAGTGAGCATTTAGGGTCGTAACTTGAAGACCAGTCTTTATGTGCTCACTTTTAGGATCGACCTATAAAGACTGGTTGGGTTGACCTATAAAGACTGGTTGGGCCGACCTAAACTTTCTGGCTGGGTTGACTGATAGAAAAAATCATATCTCCTTATTCCTAAGGAGTTAGAGGTAGTGTCATATACCTTTGTAAAGGCCTTGGAATAATCTTTCCAGCCATATAACCTATGCTCCCATTTAAGGTAGGTATTTAGAGTAAAAATTCCTTCAAAGATAGGGTATCCAAACTAAGCATCAAAAATCCAAAAACAACATTTCTAACAATTTCCATATTGCAATATTTATCTTAGACATCTGTAGTATCCCCTTGTCTTTGACATCAATGACAACAATATTTCCAACAATCTCCCCCTTTGTCATTGATGGAAACCTTTAGTCAATTCTGTAATAATCCCCCTATCTGCAATTTCCTTCTGTCTATAATTCTTCCTTTGTTGCAACTTATCCCTCTTTGACATTAATGGAAAAGGGTCGCTCCCCCTAACCTTGTGCTTTCCTTTACTGACGAGATGAGAGGGATATCACTCCCATACATCAATTTTCTCCTTTGAATTCATCGAGAAATTATACATTGCTCAGTGTTATGTTTTCATTTGCCATTGATCTTCCTGAATCTGTATTCCTTATCTCACATTCTTTAGAATGAAATGTGAGGTTGTAACCTTGATCACACATTTGACTCACACTTAGAAGATTTTGTTTTAACCCTTCAACATACAAGACATTATGAACCAGTTGTTGAACTTATGCTTATACTGAGGGGGGGGTGAATCAATATTAGATACTTTTTACTTTAATTGATCATCCATCAAACATTCATTAACTTTAAAACAATGAATGCATGTAAACTCAAATCACTGTACACATAGTTTAACTTGGAAACTCTTGTGGGAGAAAACCACAAATATGTATCTTTATAAATGTTTGTAGGCACCAACCCACTGTTACAAAGCTTGTAGGCACCAACCTAATGGAGACACCAATATCCTTAGTTGAGCACCAAGTCAGCAAGATATTGTGTAGGAACCAGCCTATTGGAGACATCTCCTTAGTTGAGCACCAACTCAACAAGATATTGTGTAGGCACCAACCTACTAGAGACACTAATCTATTTAGCTGAGCACCAACTCAGCAAGATATTGTGTAGGCACCAACCTACTAGAGACACCAATCTCCTTAGTTGAGCACCAACTCAATAAGACCTGTATAGACACCAATCTAAGATCGTCATACACATAATAATTTTAACTTCACATGCATGCTTCATACTCCATGCATTTCACAGCATCATCATACCCTTAACTTTCATGTTCCAATGTCTCTCCTTGCGTCATACCCCAGACATAGCTTCAAACTCTAGTCGGATTTATCCTTCATTCCTTAATGAACCTCATAACATCATTCCTAAAATATAATTCCAAATTGCATCATCACAACCTCAAAACATTGCACTTTGTAGCATCATAGACTTCAGTCCTTCATAGCACACCCTTAAAACTCCAAAAACTCCTCTTGCACACCTTTAGACCCAAAAAAAGACTCCATGACTTCTCTTGCGCACTTCAGACTATATCTTCTTGATTTGATTCTCTTTAAATGCGTACATCTATCATGTATTTATAGTGTTTATGTGCTCACTTTTAGGGTTTAGGGTCGACCTGTAAAGAGTAGTTGGGTTGACTTGAACTTTCTAGTTGGGTTGTGTGACAGAAAAATCCATATCTCCTTATTCCTAAGGAGTTAGAGGGAGTGCCATATATCATTGGAAAGGTATCAAAATAATATTTCCAACCATATAACCTATGCTCCCATTTGAGCTAGGTAATTAAAGTAAAAATGCCTTCAAAGATAGGGTATCCAAATTGATCATCAAAAATCCAAAAACAATATTTCCAACAATCTCCATCTTGCAATTTTTATCTTGGATATCTATAGTCTACCCTTGTCTTTGACATCAATGACAACAATATTTCCAACACTTGTAGCACCCATAAGTAATGAATGGCTCACAAGAAGCAAAATTCATGTCCATTTTGCTATGTTTGATTCATACACATAAGTATTTATCATTGACATTTACATGCATCATAACATGGAATTGCAAATGCTATAGATTAGGAAAATGTTTTCAAACCATATGATTTCCAAAATATAAATAATATATAAAATAAATATCATGATTATCAACATCTCCCTCTCAATAAATATTTGAATAAAACAATAAAGGAAGAACGATTTTATGAGTTCTCGTATTATTTTATTTATCTAAAAAAGACTAATTTGAAAGCAATGAGATCAATGATGAAAACAAGGATTAAGAACAACGACGAAGGCTAACCTTCACTTAACTAGATATGGAAACACACATATTGTACATTATTGTTTGGACTTATGAAATACATGCATCAAGGAACATGTCCTTAGTGCCATTTAAATCCCATGTATCCACTATAAACCCTGCCACAACACATGCCAGGACATTCATGCCAAAAATACAAACAAAATGGACTTAAATTCATCATACCTAAAACAAAGTATGTAAGTATTAAATACAACAAGACACATGTTAATTGTGAGGTAGGAGAAGACTAGAAGATACCAATGATAAGCATGACTATGTAGTTTGGCCAAAATAATTACATCCAATTCACTTAGTGGCGTTGTTACTACTGAGGTGGAACAATCTTCTCCATACTTTCTCTCCATCTTGTAGAGTGGCCATAAAATTCACTCATATACATAAGATTTTGTCTTATTTCTATTTATTAATATACCAAAAAAAACTAGGGGCAACAGGTGCAGCGGGGGTCATATTTGACCCTGAAGGAAATTGGACTATCAGATACTCATGGGGACTGGGAAACAAAACAAATAATCAAGTGGAAGTTCTAGATGCATTTATAGGTTTGACCCTGATACCTGAAGAAAAAACTCAGAGTATCATTGTCATATAGGATTCATAATTGGTAATAAAAGGTTTGAAACAAATCAACCACAACTCTTGGCCCTCGCTGCAAAGAATCTACCATGGAATCAAAACTGAGGAGAAAAAGTTTCACTAAGTGGAATACTTCCACATTTTTCAACAACAAAATCAAGTGGCAAATCAACTCGCCAAGCAAGCCAAGTTGATGGATCAAGGGGTTTTAAATACCAATGAAGTAACAACCATGAGATTTCTCCTTTAACATCATGGATAAAGGAGGAACAAAGAGTGCACTTTTAATCAACATTATAACTAAAGGTGGAATTAAAAATGCAATAAATCCAACCATTAAAAGTAGAAGGGACAGTGGAGGCATAAAAGGAATCGATTTTTTTTTTGGGAGGAGTGATGTGACATGTCCCCCCATCACAACATATGCATCTGACCTAGCCAAAGCACTTCCCTCCCCAAATGCACGTCTTGTGTCACCTCCACGTGCATCCTATAGCAATTGG
>ML787045.1:68307-103679 GCA_009831015.1 Picea engelmannii
GCCACCCCCTGGTGATAAATTTTGAGGATATTCAGGTGATGGGAGTTATTATATTGCCTTCAAAATGTTGTTCACTCCCCTCTCTCTAGAATTCACATAACTTTTACAACAGTTGTTGGCCCCTTTGTTTTCTATTTATTACCATGTGGTGTAGAAGCTTGGCCAGTATGTGATTGCACCAATTGCGAATCAGAGGCACTTCAAGGGAAAGTGGAACATCAACAACAGGAAATTGCAAACCTCGGGAATTCTCATGCACAATTCGAGCAATCCACCCAAGAAAGGGAGTATAGGCACAATAAAGAGATGGTCATTATGCTAAGGAAGCTCAACAAGCATATAAAACAAATTTGTCACCTAGGAAAAGACATGTATGGCCCTAGAGTTGAAGCTCCTGAGTTGAATGCAAGAATTCCCTCAGCAGGCTCCCATGCTTCATGCGAGGTAGAGCAGCCACAATAGTTGCCACTGGCTACCGACATTCAGGAAGATTCTCAAGCTATAGCGAACACAAAATTGAAATTACACTAGCCAGGTTCATGAATCACATATATGCTTCATTTTGTTAAAGCTATGTTATTAAATTAGAATATAATCCAAGTAGGAAGCAACGTTTTTTTGTTAAAAACTTTGATATATTTTAGTAATTTGAGGATGTCCATTCCCTCTACTTTGTTGAACACACTAGTTTTAGCTTTGCTACAACCCTCTTTTATATAATACATATTACCCGTTCTTGTTAAAAAAAATATATACCAAACCAACGTAGACTACTTGAGTTAATTCACATAAACAATGCATACACTTATCCATATAAAAGATATTAGCATGGAACAAACATAGATGAAAGTGTTCATGTGATCATGCGTGGATGAATGAATGCCCATAATGAGGGGGTGGGGGAGAGACTGTAGTTGGTGAAGATAGTGGACTAGTAGATTTTTCCATGGATATCAAAGCAAATGTAGATGAAAGCATTCATGTGATCATAGGGAATAATTGAATGTTCGCAAAAAGGGGATAGGGAAGAGGTTGCAATAGGTGAAAATGATGGACTAATAAAGTTTTCCATGGAAAAGGAATGTTGAATGTAAAATCAAAACCGTGTTGCAAGTACATTATTTCCCTATTCCTTCTCTCATAACAAAACAATGAATTTAGATATTCTTATATGATTATTTTGCAATCTAATAAAATTAATATTGCTTTCCTAATATTTATTTCCTCATCTGTTATTAATGTTAAAAGTGGAACTTAATAAAAACATGTCCAAATTATTGTATGACTGAAGATCACCAAAAATATCATCCTATACTTTATCCAACATGATCACTCAACTTTTAATCTCTTTGTCTCTTCTACCAAATCTAATTCTTAATGACACTATGTTAATTCTTAGTCTCTTCAATCCAACCCTTCAATTAATTCATCTAGACATTGTAACTTATAAGTAAGGAAAGTAAAGGAATTAAAAAGGTGTTTATTTACAAAGAACAACTAGACAACTATCATCCAAACATCTACCACATGAGGACATAGGAGTCCAAGTGCGACTTTGGCTAGTAGTGATGTGATAGGAAGGATGGGAAGGCATGGATTCACATAACTTGCCCATATTATATCATAGATTTATCTCCCATCCATGTACTTTTTGGAACAATAGAAAAAATAATTAAAAAAATTAGTTTTCATTTCTAAATATTATGTTTAAACAAAGTCCAATCATATTGATCATAAACCGAAAAGTATATTCATTACTATGGTAGGAACAAATCAAGAAGGGCAAGGGACGCTATTGAATTATTAGAAATTCAAGGGGTTATTTATTTAAGGGAAAGATGTTATTGTCAGTAATAATCCAAGAGAAGATAAGTGCATTAACATTTAAATAGTTAATCAATTATAGATTTTATTATCAAATATAATTGAAGGTTTGGTAGATAGTGGATAAGTAATGTATATTTGATTATATATGAAATGTTATATAATTGTAGGTTTAATATAGATAAATATGGTATTTTAAGTTTAAACTTTATAAATAAATATTTGTTATTTCAACAAGATAAAAGAAGATGGCATTGCATGATTTTATAACAAAATTTTATGTGGAAATAGTTTGAGTCGAAGTTATGAAGCATCATTCATTTAAAATGATTGATTATTACAATATAAAGAGCAAGAATATATGGATAAGTTGTAAAAGTTCAACAAGATTTTGATAAAAGTAATAAAATTTAAAAATAAAAGATAAGAAAATTTTGCATCTAAAAATTTGAAACGATGTTAAAAAAAATTAAAATGATGGGAAAATTTGAAAAAAATGATAGACTTGTCAATAAAAAAACATTAAACAACTCATCAAAACAAGGATACTTTCATATACATCGAAAGAATATAGAAGCATCATTGAATTCAATCTAAGATAAAAGTTCAAGTATAATCATTAATGGAATATCAATGCTCAAGATATAACTACACCAAGTTATGATGGATATATAAAGGCAAAAGTGAATAAGGATAACACTAACACTAAGACCAAGAAGAATTGGGTTGTATGGACATTTTATAGACATCTTAATCACAAGAATAGTTGTACTCACTGCTCAACTTATTAGCATCATTTTGAACAAGGACTATATTACTTGTACAACCACACAAAAACTAGACAATGATGGATCGACTTTCCTAATTGCAAGCGAAAATAATAGGTGTGATTGACAACTAATTATACTCCATTCAAATTTGGATGGACTTATATATTTGTCATCGTAGGAGGATGCATTGACATTGTTGTGATAAATCTTAGCTTGTAAGAGAATGGTGTTGGCAGCCATTTTGCATTTTTATCTTTCCCTTACAAGCTGCCTACACAAGGGTTTTGAACCCTCAATACTCGTCGCAATCCTTTAAAACAAAACAACACTATTCGCACAYCTGYCTTTCATTTTCATTTTCACGACTGCAAGCGTGAAAACCTTGAGTCACAAGTCATATTGATGGCATTAAAATCATCTTTGGATTGCTATGAATCCTTCTRGTTCATGTGGTTATAAATTTTTTCACCCCTATCTCACTAAAAGTCATACATTTGTCAAAACACCAAACCTTTATTCACTTTGCATTTTTGTAGATATGGTTTCAATTTATAAATTCATGATGYAATGATTTTTGGTGTCTTTGATTAAACCCATGGTGCAATGGTCGATGTAGTGGTTTCTTTGAATCATACAAACACTATTGTTRATTTAACATAYGGACCAATTGTTGGTTATGAACACTATGGTTTTCAAGTGGTTATTTGATATTTCATTTGGTCAAAATCTTTTGGTTATGAATGTTATGGCTTTCGACGAGTATGTGAATAATCCATTTGATATTTGGTGTACAAATCTTTGGATTGTGATTTGAATAGAACTATTACCAAGGCGCCATCGATTGTACATGCCAATATGAATGTTTTGCGTGATTTCAATTCACTCCACCACCCTCGCACGCATAAGCATTTACGTCTGCCTTGCACTCCGGGCTATCTCTGCTTGTTTTGGGAAAACCTGCGGGCAATCGGTCATGTGTCTACCCCGTCCAACCCCTCATCGATTACCCTGATTAACTGTGTGCTCTCTGTTATGGCTCCTGTAGTGCGCATAGAACCTAATGGTGTCCAAACGCTATTGTTATTTGACAACGCTCGTGAGGACCTGGAGAGTAATGGCTGGTTAGTTTTCATTCAAAAATTTGAGGGTTTCAACCTCACAGACGCTCAGCAATTTGCCCTCACATTCGATGGATGCAGGGCCAAGGTTGGGGACATCCAACTCGAATTAAACGAAGAATTCCTCGGCTCAGCCACAAGTTTGCCAGCCAAGGGGCAGAGATGGTTTAAGAATTCGAAGGTGGATGAAGTGCCATGGCCGCTCCTGTTTACCTCGAGGAAAATTATCAGTTGTGACAAAGGTATGCCAGTCACAATCCTTAAGTCTAGGTGGCATGATTTGTTGTCCATTATTAAGCAATTCGTTACTTGCGAAGGTAGATATGATTTAGTGTTTCTTTACCATCTCCGACTGCTTATGAATTTCATAGATTTCCCTTTGAATATGCCTCATTACCTCCTTCGCATTCTGTATAAAATGGCTAAACGATTTAAGAGGGAGAAGGCTGACTCCAGCCTCTTCCATCACTGTTTGATTAAAATCGTTATTGTTCATCATTTGAGGTTGAGTGGTGACTGTTGGGAATTTTTCTTATTGAGGAATGGCTTTGCCACTCCTGAATGTGGTCAAGTGGACAAGACTGTGGTCACCGAAACTCTTGTCGGGCCTACCGTGCCACCTCCTACCCTCCTACCCGCTGTCGAACCCTCGACCTACCCCAACGCTGACATACCCGACACCCTTCCTGACCCATGTTCGAAAGACAATGCTAAGACTGTTAAGAGGCCTGCAAGAAAAAAGGGCAAAGGTAATATCGATGTCAATAGAAAAGGTAAGAAGGCTGCACGTTGGGTATCTAGGTGCGCTCGTAATAAGCCCAAACAAAACACAAACCAAAAGCCTATTGTCTTGAGTGAAGATTCGGATTCTGAGATTGAGCGATTTTTGACCGAAGAGTACCCATACTCACACGGCCTTTGTTCTATTCAACCCTATGACTACGTATCCAACCTCCCATCGTGCCTTAAGGGTGACCCTAACTTCCCCGGGATCAAGTTTGACAGTGGAACCCCTGGTAATTTAAAAGATGCCTCACCTGTAATGCCACGGCCCGATCAACCACAGTGTAATGAATGCAACTCATGGCTCGAACGATACTATACAGATGTCCCGCTGTTGCAATCCCGAATTAAGACCTTAGAGGACCGGGTGACTGTGTTAACCAAGGAAAATGACAGATTGCAAGCTAATGATAAGAGGCAAAAGACCACAGGCCCTGTCGTGTTCAAAAATGTTGAGGCAGCCACTGCCATTGTTAATTCAAAGTTAGCCTGACTGAATCATATCCCTACAGCCAAGGTATGATATTTCAACAATGTTCTTAGAACGATTGTGTTTGTGTTGAATTAGTATAAAAGATTTGTTTGACAAATCGAATATAGTTCTGTTTTGATTGAATTAATTCAATACAATTCTGTTTGTTTGAATTAGTATAAATGATTGTGTTTGCTTTGAATTAGTATAAAATATTTGTTTGATGAATCGAATATAGTTCTGTTTTGATTGAATTAATTTAATACGATTTTGTTTGTAAATATGACCAACTACAGAATCGTGAGATTCTATAGCTAGTCATAAAATTTGGATTTTTGTTGATTTTACAATTAAACACTATTTAAAATTGTTTATTTGTGTCCATCTACAGGTACACACGAATTTCAATGAGAATTGGATCTGTTGTGGCATCTTTGAACATGATTTTGTTACATAGTTTTGGGATTAGATTGTTAGTCTTAGGCAAAAATAGGAATCTGGGAAATTGTTCCCATATTTTTTGCAAACAGTTTTTGATATTTTCCACAGGCGATGTTTCATCCTGTGGCCTTTATATACTTGTTGTTTTTTGTAAACAAGCCATCACTGTTGGGAGAACATAGACTATGGGTTGATGATTACACAGACTCGAATAGAAGTGGATTTTGTTGTACGGCTTTAGCTTCAATTTATCTTACTTTTGTTCAAGTTTATGTGCATTTTAATTTGTAATCAAATTATTGACTACTTTAGATATCAAGATTTGTTACAGGCTGATGCGATATGAATTAAGTATTGTCCATATTTGATGTATCTCATTTTACTTACAACAATTACCCTGTTTTAATTTAATGAATAGAAGGTTTATCTTCTTTGCTAAATGAATAGTTATGTACAAATCTTCGCACTGGGATTTATCTAAATGTGATGATCTGTAAACTATAAAATTGTTGTTGCTATATCTCTTGTTTGTTCTGTCATTCATATTCAAGAGCGTCGTTGCTTCCTGTTTACGAGAATCTTTTGAAAATCTGGTGCGAGTTTCCTCCATCAAACAGCTAAATCGAGTATTGTGCACAAGACAAATAGGAAAAGCTACTTCAGGTCAGTTTGTTATTTGCAATTTAATAGTTAATTAATTTGAGAATTCTCTGTAGTTTAGATAGATTTGTATCTTCTTTGCTTAGTTAGATAGTTGTTGTTTCATTTCTTTTTCATAAAAGTTATAAAAAATCCCAAAAATAATAGCTTCGTTGTCATAAGACAATTCACCAATGATTTTGCAGATTTCGATCAAAATTTGTATTTTGTAAATGTTGTACATATAATCAAGATTTAATTGTATTGATAACTGGGCATTTAATAAGTAGAATTATTCTTTTATAATATTAGTTAGTAAACTGTATATATATATATATGTGTGTGTGTGTGTGTGTGTGTGTGTGTGTGTGTGTGTTAGATTTGTTTATAGTTCGCAGAAGTTGTTTTTTCACTTAGATTAGTTTCTTTAGTTTAGTTTTTCCTTAACTTTCCTAGGACTTAGATCGGCCAACGGAGCCGCTAAACCCGTCGGAGTGGATTAATCCAAACGGCTTGGGTTATTTAAACAACCCCGGACCAGATCCACCCCTCCAGTTGACGAGCAGTCGATTTCGCCCGTCAACAAATGGTTAATTAAGAAGGTTGTAATTAGGAGGCAACCACATGATTTTGGAAGGAGTCAAAGATCAACTAAGTCTATTATTGGAGGAGTTATCGTAAAGAGGAGTTCACCCAAAAGATTGTCTAAGTGTAGGTGCTTANTCAACAAATGGTTAATTAAGAAGGTTGTAATTAGGAGGCAACCACATGATTTTGGAAGGAGTCAAAGATCAACTAAGTCTATTATTGGAGGAGTTATCGTAAAGAGGAGTTCACCCAAAAGATTGTCTAAGTGTAGGTGCTTAGATTTGGTTGTTACATAAGAGATGCAAAACAACACAAAATCATCAGCAAACAAAGCACATTGCATTAGGAAAATTTGGCAAAGACCATATTGGAAAATTGGAACAACATCATAGACACGCTTATGCTCCTAGTCACATAATTTAGATGCCATGCTTGAGTTGCATAATCTTAAAGTTCGATTGTGATAAGACATTGTCATACTACTTAAGTGCATTAACCTCTATCATAAACACGATTCAAATGGGTGCAAGCACATTAGTGCATATAAACAACTTAGAAGATTGTTGCACATAGAAGCCCAACATTAATGATAGATCATCTCTTCCCTTTTTCTTGTCCTATCTCATACTTATTTACATTATCTAACTTGAATAATGTAGATAGAGAAGAAATGAAGCATTTTGTATTTCTACCACTGTTTGAATTGTAAATGGGATAAATTGTCAATGGTTTATTCCATATTATATCAATGGCATGTTGTTCATATCTTGTTGCATAGTATTCAGAGTTGTGTTGGCTATCCAAATGTGCTACCCAATGTATGTTTAATGTATGAATTCATTTCTTCATTATTTATTGCACCATAACTTATTAAATAGATGTGTATGCTAAGTTGAGATAAGCACTACTTATATTGTTAGTATGTGAATTCCACTAATGCAATGTTATTTGGATCACTTGTCTATGTGGTGGAACATCTTGGAAGCATTACAAAGATAATAAAAAAAAACTCAAGTTTATAAGGAACATGGCTTAAGTATCCCCACCCACATAATGGATGAGGTTAAATGTCATTCATATGGGCTCTAAGCAGTGTGAGATTTATACATGTTGGTATGGTTGCACTTGGCTGAAGCGATATGCCACCCAAATTAGGGCACCATTAGGTTGACCTCATCGTATAAATGGGGTTTGTGCATAATGTTGATGTTATGGTATGTGTTGTATGTAGGACGATCCCTCATCTGTATGACGTATAACGATGGAGTAGACATCATGTGGCTTTAGGGCTTCAATGAATGATATTTAACCTCTCTCATGCATAACAATTATGTGACTAAGGTGGTTTACAAACATTACTCTCATTGTTTTTTTTTTTCAATTTACAAACTAGAGAAGAGTCCTAAGGTTGATGTGATAATACCCCTTCTTCAATGTAATATTGATATCTTCATAATATCAAGGTCATGCCATTGTGGTCCCTCTTTGATTTGTGGTTCTTATTATGAGTCTTGTTTTTTTAACAAAAAGGAGTATGGTTTGAATTAAAAGAAAGTTGTAGTCAAACTAGTCAGCAGATAATACAAATGTGAGGGATTTTCTAAGTCCAAAAAACATATGTCCCATCCTGCCAACAGATTCTAGGTTATAAAAATTTGTGGCTTTGCTTACAAAACTGATCAAAGGGTAGCTACTAGAGAAACGCTAAACCCTTTGTAAAAAACACCTAGGTATAAAGGAAATTTACATAACATAAACAAATATAAACTTAGTAGAAGACATGCTTTCTCATATCATCATCTTGGGCTTGGTTGGAAGGAGGAGAGGCCTACTTGTCCAAGTCCATTTGCCTCCATAATTTGATGCAATGCCTCTTCTTCCTTGTATTCCGCAAGAATTGAACCCACTAAACATTCATATTGGATGTTGAAGATGTAGAGCATTTGATGAGATCGATGACCATGGTTCGAAGCATGGTGCATTCTTCCTCTAGTGCCTAAATTAATTTCTTCTACTACACCATGTTGTCCATTATAATTGCATTATGAAGAACTATTGATGTTCCAAATCATGAACTTTATAAGTCATGGAGAAAATGGAAGTTATATTCCCATTTGTGATGTCATCAAAGTACCCCATATATGTCTTGAATTCTCTTTGACAAGTGGGATGATGATTGAGATTGTCCATGTTTCTAGCATGCATGAACTAATGGTTCAAATCCCAATCCAAACTCCGCATATAGCCTTCCAGCCACACTAGACCACTACTACAGAGGAGACCAATAGTGTTCCTATTAGAAAGCAAGGAGTCCCGAGTTGACAGGGGAAACCCACTCTCCAAATAACATTTCCATATACTAGAGTAAGCATTAGAATTTGTTTGAACCAGGGGGCAAGCAAAATTCCCAAGTATTAAACAAGTTCTTCCAGACCAAGCAACACCATAGAACTGAAATGTTTGGGTTATTCCAAAATATTCAAATTCCACAATAATTCCAACCAATATTTTCCCAGAAGACAGAGAACCCATAAATCGAAGCCTCCATGCCTGTGAGGAGCAGGGTTGTAATCCCAAAACCAAACCCAAATTTGAAGCTCAATTATAACCACACTCCATAAAGACTGATGATGGCATACCTAATTTCACCAAGGTGAGCTTGCACTCCAAGAAAACTTTCTATGGGCTTTCTAACTAGCTTCATTACCCAACGATGATGCTTTTCCTGGTTTCCCAACTACATTAGTGAAATAAGTCTTCATGGTTGCAAAGCTACCGAATTCCAATAACTTAGAAATGTGTGGAGGCAGGACTCAATTGAATGCCTTGTCCCTCCTCCCTTTGATACCATAACTCTTGATTGGATGTGTCTTCATTATATGCTTGGTTGTCATGTAATCAAGTTTCAAGAGATTAATCCTAGGGGATGGCATGACATTTAACCACCCCATTTTTCTTTGACATAACTTCTCCCAACTTGGAGGCACCATTGGCCTTTAAATATGCTTTCTTATTGAGGTTCCTTGGGATGTGGAGAAGCTAGATTTCCTTGAATATGTATAGTTCTTTCTTGATTCTTGCAATGATTCTAGCAAGTGTGTTATTGATTAGAGATTTGTTACTATTCATGAATTGGGTGATGATAGAGGAATCCCCAAAGGCACTAATAACTTGCACATTTAGGAATATTGTAGCATTGGTTCCACGAAGGAGAGCATACACCTCTTCCTGGTTATTTTTTGTTGTTCCTAGACCACATTCGAAACTCAATTGTTGAATTCCTCCATGATAAAAAAAAATAGCCTCCCTTACACCTGCCACCCTTGGATTTCTCTTAATTGCTCCATCAAAGAAAAGAGTGTGCTTCTTTTATTGAGATATCCAAGCTTTAAACTCATCCTCTAGCATTTGTATTTTCCAGTGTTGCATATTAGAGATCCTTGAGCCCTTGGAGTAAACCAGAGAGGCCCCTTCCATGAGAATCTCTGCAAGTCAATCTCTTTCTTTGACATCTAATGAGTGTGCTTGGTAGCCCTTCAAAACTTTGGTTCTAATTGCCTTCAACATTAGTTCACGAGCTATGGCTATAGTACATTTAGGGAGATTGTGATTCTTGTTGAAAATAGTTATTTTCCATGCAAGCCAGATTTTCCAACATATGTATTTTGGGAAATATTGTCAAGCTATCTTGAGAATAGGTTTATTGATAAATGTTCCTCTATATTTTTATGCCATAGAGAGAACATGTCTCTCTAGTTGTCTGGTGCATTCCATCTATTGATTATTTCTTGAAAGGAAAACTGTCAAACCTGCTTAGTGAAATTGCACTCAAATAACAAGTTCCTTTGTGTTTCTAAGTTTGATCTACATAGGGCACACCAGGATGGGCCATTTATCCCTCTTTTGTGAAGATTCCTTGTTGTGATAAGTTTTCCATGGATCATCACCCAAAATAAGGTGTTGAATTTCGATAATGCCATCACTTTGCTAGACATGCTTCTATATGCTTGATTCTTGAGGTGTGTGATAGCTAGGAGTTGTTCTTGATGCCCTTGTCTCATTATGTAGCCAAAATTCCCCAAACACTGGAATCCATCTCTGAGATAACAATTGGAGTGCATCTCTTGAGATGGGCAAGTAGGGCGGGAACCAAGTGGGACAAATTGTGAGGGGGCATGAGAGACAAACCTGTCCATTGAATACTATCAAGAGACCATTCAGAGACATTAAACATGGATTTAATCACATGTCTCCTCATCTAGTTTTGAAGAGGATAGAGGTTAGATATGCAATCCATGGGAACATTTACCATTATACTATCACTCCAAATGTTAATTAATTTTCCATTTCCAGGTATTTGAGTGGACTTGGATTAGATTAATGGTGCCACCACTCTGATTAGTTTCCAAATATGATCACTTTTTTTGTTTTCTAGAAGAGAATCAATACATATTTTACATTTTCCAAGGAGATATTTTTTTACAAGACCTTTCTTCCACCATTCCAATTTACCTATGATCAACAACCATAGAACCTTTTCCCCCATTGCCACATTCATAAGCATTGGTTCTTTGATGCTCAGTCCACCATAATCCTTTAGATCCCTTGCAGTGTTCCAGTTTACTAAGTGGAATTTCTTCTCATTTGTTTTGCCCCCTTTCCAAAGACACTTGCAAAGTTCTTGAGAGATTTGTTTCATAATCGCTATTGGAGTGAGCATTGGTCTCTAGAGAGGGAGTGGAGAAAGCACCAATTTGATAAGCATTATTCTACCTACGAGATTTAGCCCTTGAAAGCCTCACAGTTGTAACTTGCTTTTGATTTTTCTTATTATTTTTTGCTAGACCATCACTGTAGGATTTCCCATAGATAGAGGCATGCCTAATTATTTGAAGGCGGTCCAAGATTACATGCAAGGAAATATAAGAATTCTAGTTATGGAGTGAAGTAGATGATTGTTAATATTCCAAGCATAAATTTGACTCTTACCATTATTAGTTTTTCCTCGGGAGGCATCTAGGTAGTGTTTAAAAATAGATTGGAATATCTTTGCAATGATAGTTGAGGCTCCACCCATCAGGATCATGTCTTCGACACATTGGGAGTGGTTCATACTCTTGACCTCCCTAACTTTGTTGATACCTTAAAGGTTCCATTCCACCCTTTCAATTTCTAGCTTCCTAATCAGGGAATCTACCATAATGATGTATAATAAGGGAGAGGGGGGGAAGCCCTGTCTTAACCCTCTGTTAACTTTGAGGAAGTTGGTTGGCCTTCCATTAACCAAGGAAGCAATCGATGGGCCCTTGATGTAGGCTTTGACCCATTTCACAAAATTGTTAGAAAAAACAAATTTAGATAGAAAATCCTAAAGAAAGGAGTTTCTTACCTGGTTAAAGGTGTTGGCTATATTGATTTTCACAATCATTCCCTTTTCCTTGTTCTCCTAGCTTGAGTGGATTGCCTCCTAGACCAAGATGATGTTATCGATAATTTGTCTCCTTTGCATGATGTTGCCATGAATAGTAGAGATTAGTTTGGGAAGAATCTTCTTCACTTGGTTAAACATTGTTTTAGTCATGATCTTGTAAGAAGAGATTCATAATGATATTGGTTGGAACTCAAAGAATGAGGATGGGTTAACTTCTTGGGGGATGAGAGCCAATAAAGAGGAATTGGTGCCTCCCCCCCCCCTAATTTTTATTTGCATTGAGTATATGATAGCATGATCAGCAAGTCATGCTTGACGTGTGGACCAACAAGCTCCAAAGAATTGCACAGGGAATTTTTCTGGCCCTAGGGCTTTGTGAGGGGCTAGTCCCCAGATGGCCTAAGAAATTTCACCCCTCTTCTATTGTTTTTTCAAGTTCCCCATTATCAACTACCAAGATTAACTACATAATGTTCTCAAACATGAGCCTTGAGGAATCTGCATCCACCTTGTTGACTGAATCTATGTAGAATGCCTCAAAATATTGATGAGTTGCATATTTAATAGCTCAGAAGTCCTTCAAGGATGTCCCATCTTCCATTCTGATTTCCTTGGCATTGTTTCTTTGGATTCTTTCCAAAGCTTGGTGATGGAAGAAATATGTGTTTGTGTCCCTAGATTGAAGCCATAAACTTCTTGATTTTGAGCCTCTGCATTTCTTCTTCTAATATGGCTACCTTTTGAATCTTTCTACAATGAGTCTTTTCTTCATTTTGTAACCACGTTGTAATCTCTATGTTTTCCATTTGAATTTGTAGATTCCATAGTTGAGCCTGAAGGTGTGTTTTCTCTTTGTCTCGTTGTTTGTATTCCTTCTTCACCCATTCGTTAGGAACCAATTTGACTACCTTTTTGTTCCCAAATGTAATTGGGCAACCCATAGATGGCTTGCTTCTATGTTTCAGAGGTGATCTCCATGGATTGAGGGTCATGGAGCCATAAGGGACAAAATAGGAAGGGGAGAGATCCAAATTTTTCAGCATGGAAAAAGCATAACACAATAGGTTTATGGTTCAAGATCACAAAGGGAAGGATGTGTGAAGAGGTGAGGAAGTTGTTGAGGAGGAGATCATCATGAACTAGAAAGTGATGTAACCTTGCTGCAATATGACCTAGACCAACTCTTCTATTTTTCCAAGTATATTTTCTTTTACTACATTGATGTTAATTGGATCCCAATCTATCATTAGATCCTCCATTTGTTCATGGAAGGGATCTCTTATAATGCTCCCTACTATTTTTTATTTTCCATTTAACACCAAATTGAAGTCATCTACTACTATATTGTACTTGGAAATCTCATAATCCTTTAATACCTACAAGAAGTGCCAATAATCTTCTTTTTCTTTGTAGGATAGAGGCATATATACATCAAATATATTGAATTTTGTACGCTAATGGATTATGCTGCAATCCTATGCAGATCCATTGCCGAGTTTGATGAAGAGAATAATGGTGGAATTGGGAGATATCCCAAAGTGTTCACATCACTTCAAAAGCGCCCCTTGAGTTGATTTCCACTCCATTGCTTCTTTTCTATTGAAGATTTCCAATTTAAATCATCTTAGATGCTTCGAGATTTGTCTCTTGGATGAGGATGAGAGCTGGTTTTTCTAATTGGACTAGATCTCACATGGTTGTTCCTTTTACCTCGCTACCTAGACCTTGGAAATTTTATGGAAATTTTAGGAGACAATATTCATTACTTAGTGGATGAGGGTTTGGTCCCCCTTCCTTGCATTGGGGCATGAGTTCTGGTATTCGTTTTCCCAACATTTCTACTCCCTACTCCCATCAATTTCTCAATGGTGGATTGAAGTTTGAGAAGCTTCTTCACTTTTCTTTGGTTGGCGCTTTCAACTGGATTTTTTATGACGTCTCTCCATTCCACTTCTTCCTCCTTGTCACCCTCTTTCAATTGTTTATGGGCCTTTGATATGGTAAGGATTCTTGAAGACATAATGGATTTGTAAATTGTCTTGCATGGGATCAATTTCCTCTTATTGATCTAATAGAACATCATCCCCAAGAGAAACAATTTGGGGACCTAGGAATGAGGGGATTATGGGTGGAAGGGAAAATAAAGGTTCTCTAATATAGGTTGCTACCACTTCAACGAAAGAGGGACAATTTCTTCGATAAAGGAAAACAAATCGATTGCCTATTGGAGTGGATTTGGTTATCTAAGGGTTGGATCTTGGAGGAGTTGAGAATTTTCTAAGAGAGGGTGTTGAGGATGCTTGTTTTGTGGTAGTTGTTATGACATTGTGAGATGATTCTGCTTGTTTAGGGCCATTTGGGACCAATTAGGAAGATGAGGGAGTTTTTGATATTATGGTAGCTGCAGGAGGTATTTACCTCCACGTGTAAATCTGACGAGAATAGAAAATTTTGGGAAGCAAGAAGAAACCCTAATTAATTGGTTAATAACCCTAGAAGACAAGTCGGCTCAAGAGAATGACTTGTATTAGGTTACTAGCCTCCAAGAGAAGAAGTCGGCTAAAGGAAATGTTATATACTAAAGAACTAGTACCCAAAATGAGAAGTCGGCCCAGGCAGTCTGCCAAAAATAGTATAAATACAGGAGGTCAGTCTTCATTCTGGCCAGTATTCTCATAACTGCAGAAGCAACACTTGTGTGCACTACAGTTGGCTAGTTCGTGCGCAAGTTTGGAGGAGAGTTGTTGTTGCAGCTACTACAACTAGCAGATTTCGGTTTTGGCTTGGACTCTCTCTTGGTTATGGTTTGGACTCTCTGATCAGCTCTTGTTACTCTTGTTTTGGTGCGCTATCCTTGGAGAAAGGTGTGCCACCTTTGTTTGGCTATCTAGTCTAGGGTTTGCTTCCGAAATTATTCTCTGTCAAGGTTAAGGTGCTCGGGGGTGGCTTTGGCCTATGGTTGGGTGACAATATTGCTATATTGTCTATGGTTAAATGAGCACATCCATTACTTTCTAACAGGTTATGGGCCCACACTATCTTCGGACAGTCTAACTGTTGGAAGATAGATTGGGAGGATTTGCTCAGTTGCAGCCAGTTTTTGTTGCGACAACAAAACCCTAACCCTCTCGTTGAGGCACCTTAAGTGAAGGGATTGACCTAATTTCTGGATAGACTAGTGTGTCCTAGCATAGCGCATCTCCTGATACTCTCAGCAAGCTAAAATGTCAAGTTTGAGTTTTTGGTCAAATCTAGGGTTGACCAAGTCAAAGTAGACATGACTTACTCTATGAAGTCAGAAAACTAGTTAGAAGGGGATTCTAACTTCAGATCATGGAAGACAAGGATTGATCTCATCCTTGCCAAGAACAAAGTGTTGGATATCATGAAAGGAAAGATCGTGGAACCACAGATCAAAGAAGGAAAAGAGAAAGAACCTCATAACATTGCAGTTATGGAGAAGTTCAAAGACAGGACACCAATGCCATGAGTATCATAGTGGATTCTATAAAATACCACTTGATACCCTACATCTCCCATCTTGACTCATCTAAGAAGATGTACGATTCCCTAACAAACCTCTTCTCGGTCAGAAACATTGGACAAGTAATGAGTCTGAATAATGAGCTCTGTGACATGAAAATGAATGACGATGACATCATAACATCATACTTTGTGAGAATCTCTCAGTTGAGAGATCAACTACAAGCCATTGAAGAGATCATTTCAGAGAAGAAACTGGTAAATATAGTACTCAATGGTCTTCCCAAGACATGGGATGCATTTTTCACAAGGATGAACACAAGGAAGGAGTATCCCACATTTGAAGAACTTTGGACTTGTTGTGCACAAGAAGAATCAAGGATCAATGCAAAAGAGAAACCCCAAAAGAAATACGATGATCAAGCCTCCACAACAAGATTCAAGAATTTCAGGAATAAAAGGAAGTTTGGCTCCAGGAAGAAATCAAATCAAGAGAAAGATATGTAAAAATACAATGCTTAAATTGTCGAAAATATGGTCACTACAAAAATCATTGTCTCGAGCTAAAGAAAAGGAAGGAAACACATGAAGCATCAGTTGTCGAAGAAAAGGAACCCTCAAAGAAGACCAAGCAGGATAAAACAGACTTCTTCTTCTAAGACAAGGTAACAATACTCTTCATAGTTCTTGTATATGCCATGTTTACATAGTCTCTGTACATATCTTGCATATCTATTTCTTAGAAGATAAGATGTTCAAAAAGAAACCATATCTATGGAAGAACAACAAGATAAGGATTATTATAACAATGACTACAAGACAAGAAATACACGTGAAAGGATGAAGTACATCAACAACCTCTGGTAACAATTCATGTGGAAGTTATTACATAAGCAATAGATGCAAGATAAGCTGAAATAAAAATCAAACTTAAAGAAACCTAGAAGAAGTAAAGACAGAAAGAAGTCAACAATCAAGAGGAAATTGGAAAAAGACTTAAGGCAATAAGGATGCAGACGAAAGCGTGGGCTCTCTTAGTCGGAGGGAGTTGATTACAAAATTCCAAAAGAAGAGCATTTATTCATGCATGAAGCAGGGATTAGGAGGGAGCTAATCCTAAATAATATGATCCATTGAAGATGATGAAGCAACTATCCATGGTAGCAACCATGAAAAGTAGCACGTGTTCAAGTGTGACTTTAGAAGAAGTCTTCTTTGAAAAGAAGCCTTAACGTATCCCTGGTTGTCCATCCACATCCATGGTCCTATGATGAAAGAAAGAAGTTGGAATCTTCAGGGCATGGAATCTATAGAAAACTCCATAGACCCAAGAGCTAAACAGAAACATAAGGAAGAACATGAATATTCCAAGAGAGAAAGAAAAACCATAACAACCAATCATTATATCGAGAATCACAAGACTACCAGCTTGATATGAAATCACTAAAAGCAATCAAGCAGAGGAACTGGAAGTTGTGATGAAGAACAATGTATAGAAGACTTATGAATGTAAGCATTGCGAGATCCAGAACTAGAGGTTCTCCCATATGGAGGGAGAAGACTATGATGATTGTTTGTTCTAGTAAATCAGACATACCTCTACATGAGCCATTATATCGTCCGCAATATTCATGGATTGGAGTTTACATCATATGAATGTAAAGACTATTCTCCAGAATAATTGAACAAATAATGTATGTAGAGAAACCTCAAGGCTTTGAGGTATACCAGAAAGAGACCCTTGTATGCAGATGGAATAAGATCTTGTATGTATTCAAACAACTTGGTAAAGATCCTCCAATGCACAACATAAGCATGGTGAAAACTTTCTATAACAGAGATATTGTATTAGAATGGTTACTCAGAAGTCCAGGATAATGGATTGCTAATCCATGACAAACTCTCATGATGACAGAAGAAGTGCCACTTGGATATGTTCCAGTTTGAATCTTGCCATGATGTTATGAGCTAGCAGGAAACAAAAGAGTTGAATCCAACTATGATATATTGTAATGATCAGAACTGTATGAAGCCTTCAAAAAACCAGTGTTCCAGAAAGACCAAAGTACATTGAGATCAAGCATTACATTCTCCATGATGAAGTCCAGAAAAGAGAAAGTGGTTCTCCAATATATATCTCCACAGATGAGCAGATAAGCAAACATTTTGGTAAAGCCTTTGTCTAAGATGAAAGAGTTTGTGTACTCAAGATGGAGCTCGTGGAGACAACTTCCTTATTGAAAAAGGAAGAGATGAATCCCAGGTTGGGAGGGAGCACTGATGTGTTATTATTTTATGGACAATCATTTTTCAAGTTCGAAAAATGGTCCAAGATGAGCAGTTCCTTTCTAGTTCAGAAAGTGGTTTGAGACTTCTAACGGACAGGCATTTTCCAGTTCGGAAAATGGTCCATATCGAACGGTCATTTTCGTAATGAAAATGGTTCGATGGATTGTTGATGTACCATAGACAACAATTCCCCTTGTGGCCAGTGTGGGGGAATGGTCTAGGACATACTTTCTTCTTGAAGATCACTCTCAATAGTGGTTAAGAAGACTGGTCCACCTCACCGGACAATCATTCTTTCGAAGCTCACAGTTGTGAGCAGTTTCGAAGAATGGTTTGTTTTGGAGGTTGGTGTAGGACAATCATTTCCTTAAGAAATGGTACGGACAATCATTCCCTAGGGAAGATTCATTCTCTCCAAGTTGCACTTTGTTTAGTGCCGGAGGAATAGCCCAGATAGGTGAATGGTCCAGGTTCAGTAATCAGGGACATGCATTCCCTAGGGAAGACTTGTTCTCTCCAGGTTGCACTTTGTTTAGTGTCGGAGGAATGGCCCGGATAGGTGAATGGTCTAGGCTCAGAAATCGGGACAGTTATTCTTCCTTGCTTGAGAAGAATAGTCCAGATAGATCGTCATTGATGTTTTACCTTCTAAGGGCATATGTGAGTGGAAGAATGGCCCAGATGATTTAGTTTATATCATAACAATGTTTTATGTGCAGGTTGATATCAGATGATATGATTGTTATGGAGACTGTATGTCTCCGGACAATAGATGTATACTATTGTGGTGGATGTGTTCCACTGATTGTGACTATATGTCACTGATCAAGTATTTGTGTGCTACTTGGTGTGGCAATGTACCACTTGATTGTAGTTGTGTACTGCTATGGATAGACACAATTGTGTTCTATTGAATGACATTGTTTTGATTGCCTTGAAAACTATCAGTAGTATTGGAAATGATTATCAGCTAGATGGATGATCAATGGACAGAGATTCCCCAGGCCGAAAATGGTCCAGGACATTTATTCTTCTAGGACATATATTCATATTAGAAGAATGGCTCTTATGTCACTCTGTGGAGTGAGTGACTTATCCAACATCATGTCTGATTACTCAGATGGAGTATGGTTTCGAGAGATGATGCAGCTAATGAAACTGATAATGATGATGGTGCTCATGATCTAATCATGAGTTAGTCTATACGACTATGTTGATGCTACTAGGTGAATGGTATGTTTGTGCTCAAGACCATTACCTTCAATACCTCCCTAGCTGGGAAGGAGTGTTGATATTATGGTAGTCGTGGGAGGTATTTACCTCCACGTGTAAACCTGACGAGAATAGAATATTCTAGGAAGCAAGAAGAAACCCTAATTAATTGGTTAATAACCCTAGAAGACAAGTCAGCTCAAGAGAATGACTTGTATTAGGTTATTAGCCTCCAAGAGAAGAAGTCAGCTAAAGGAAATGCTATATACTAAAGAATTAGTACTCAGAATGAGAAGTCGGCCCAAGTAGTCTGCCATAAATAGTATAAATATAGGAGGCCAGTCTTCATTCTCGCCAGTATTCTCAGAACTGCAGAAGCAACACTTGTGCGCACTGCAGTTGGCTAGTTTGTGCGCAAGTTTGGAGGAGAGTTGTTGTTGCATCTGCTACAACTAGCAGATTTCAGTTTTGGCTTGGACTCTCTCTTGGTTATGGTTTGGACTCTCTAATCAGCTCTTGTTACTCTTTTTTTGGTGCGTTATCCTTGGAGAAAGGTGTGCCACCTTTGTTTGGCTATCCAATATAGGGTTTGCTTCCAGAATGATTCTTTGTCAAGGTTAAGGTGCTCGGGGTGGCTTCGGCCTATGGTTGGGTGACAATAATGTTATATTGTCTATGGTTAAACGAGCACATCCATTACTTTCTAACAAGAGTTGTGCGGGGGACGTTCGAGTTGATTTGCTGCCTAGAACTCATTTTTTCCTTCTCTACTCGCCATTGTTCCTCTTTGTCCAATACAACTTGTTGCTGAGGTAGATTTTTATTATAGTTCTTTTCGAAGTGCCCATACTCATGGAAAGTTTTTCACTTGAAGTGAAGCTACTCATAGTTCAACTTTTGATTATGTTTCCAGTGGTCTAGCATAAGGAGAATGGCCTATGACATCCATTTCTCTAGATCCACTCTGACATAGTTTATGGCACATGCAAACATTCTATCTTTTGGCTCAGATTTGTCAATGTATTTCCCAAACATTTTTATGATGCTCCGCATTGAATCTTCATTCTAGGAATGAAGAGGGGGGTGCGACAATTGAACCCATATTGGAATGACACATCCAACTCGTATCAAATTATGAAGTCCATCGATTTAGATACATCCCTCGAGCGCTAAAGAAGTAAGGCCAATTTCTAAAAATAAGATCTTGATCTTCTTTTTCCTTGAAGAAAAATGCATATAACCCTTTCCTAGATAAGTAATGGGTGGGTTTTCCTTTGATGAGAACTTGCCAATTTTTGTGAACTCATGTAGCCATTAAGTTGGGTGATGGCCAAATTCCAGTAAATTGCCCCATCAATCCTCTTTTGACCAAGGCTAGAGCCATTTGCTGGGAGTTTGTGGCCAATAGAGGAACCTCTGGAATACTGTCCAATTTCTTGATGAAGTGCGAGGGTTGAGATTTAGTAATGGATTTTCCCATGGCCAAGAGCAAATCTTGAAAGGCCTTGGCCTTAACATCTAGAGGGGGGGGATCCCCTCCTCTAGGATCCAAATCCATGAAAACCTAAAGGAGGGAACACACGTTGGATAGGGAGCTCTAGGAGAGAAACCAAGCAGACAATGTCTCTAGCAAGAATATATTATAGAATATGTATGCCAATATAAAACAATGGGGAAAATAACATTCCTTATTATAATTCTTATCACAATGACATATCCATTGGATTTTATTGCACATTAAGATTCTAGACATGTAGTTTTGTTTTCATTGATTAGTGATAACATCTGTATGTTCATGGATTTTTTGTTGACTTGCTTCCTTTTATCATATGCCTCTAAATGCAAACATAAGCATAAATAATCTACAAAGAGAAAATAGGGCACATTTTGCATGGATACCCTAGAAGAGAACTCTCCTACAAGTGTCATAAGGGAGTGGTCATTCCAACAAAGGATTTGAAGTTGGTTGTGGATTGCAAGGTAGCAAATGACCCACCTTTAATCTCTCCTTTTGGCCCTAGGCCTTTTGAGAATTTGTCTTTTGACTAAGGTTAGAAGGAAACATCTTTTATCTCAAGAGAGATTCAAGCAAATTTGGAGAATTGACCTCCTCATAGAAATCCAAATGCTTTAGTGGATATTCTATTTTCTAGAAAAGACTCTTTGATGGCAGATCTTCTTGAAGAGTTATCTTAGACAATCTCATATATCTTTTTTTTTTCCTTTTTTTCCCACGGTTGTTATGTGAAGGTTGGAAGAAACCTATGGATTCAAATATTAAGAAGGGAGGATGTTCAAAATCTTTGATGGTGTAGGAGAACTATAATTTTCCTTTCCAGAATGAGGTTCCTCTTTTATCTCAAGAGAGATTCAAGAAAATCTAGAGAATCAACCTCCTCATAGAAAGCCAAATGCTCAAGTAGATATTATAATTCCTAAAAGAGACTCTCTAATGGTGGACACTCATAGAGAGCTATCTTAGATAGTCTCGTACATCTTTTCTTTTCCAAGATTGTTGTGTGAAGGTTGAGAGAAGCCTACAAAGTTGAATATGTAGAAGGGAGGATGTTTGAAATCTTTGATGGCATGGGAGAAGTCTAATTTTTCTTTCTAGAATGAGGTTCTTGCCATTGGGAAAATAAATCTTGCTATTTTAGCATATTTGAATTTTGGGTCAGAGCAAATTCCCATTTTAGAGAGGGATTCAAACAAGGAATTTTTGGTTGGGACAACTATAAAGCAAATGGGAAGGAGGCGATACCCTGCAAGAGCCAATGAAAGAGAGTGGTCTAAAGTTAGGTTTTTTCCCTAGCTTACCAGAGTAGATATTATTCTCAGAAGCCACAAAGTCAAGTCCAAAGGTGTCATATCTCCAAACTCTCATGTAGGTAGATTAATAATCTTAGCTAAGGGTAGGAAGGGAAAATTCATTCCACTTGATCTTTCCTTATTGCCTCCCGGTTCTCAAAGGAATTTAGTCCTGGTTACTCTGATAGATTTCTTTGAAATGAACGAGTTTTTGTTTATATTGATCTAATTGCCCTATTGTAATAAGACATCATTAGGGTTTTATTGGTAGGGACATTCATATGAAAGCTCCTTTAGTTACTTTTTATGAATGCAAAATGCACCTAATTCCTTTTGAGAATTTGTATTTTGACTTAGGTGTGAAGGAAACATCTTTTATCTCAAGAGATATTCAAGAAGATTTGGAGAATTGACCTTCTCATACAAATCCAAATGCTTAAGGGGATATTCTTATAATTTCTAGAAAAGACTCTCTGATGGCAGATCTTCTTGAAGAGTTATCTTAGATAGTGTCATATATCTTCTTTTTTTCTTTTTTCCCCGAGGTTGTTATGTGAAGGTTGAGAGAAACCCATGGAGTCAAAGATGAAGAAGGGAGGATGTTCGAAATCTTTGATGGTGTAGGAGAAGCATAATTTTCCTTTCCAGAATGAGGTTCCTCTTTTATCTCAAGAGAGATTGAAGAAAATCTAGAGAATCAACCTGCTTATAGAAATCTAAATGCTCAAGTGGATATTATAATTCCTAAAAAAGAATATGTTATGGCAGATACTCTTAGAGAGCTATCTTAGATAGTCTCATATATCTTTTCTTTTCCAAGATTGTTGTGTGAAGGTTGAGAGAAGCCTACAAAGTTGAATATGTAGAAGGGAGGATGTTTGAAATCTTTGATGGCACAAGAGAAGTCTAATTTTTCTTTCCAGAATAAGGTTCTTGCCATTGGAAAAAACAATCTTGCTATTTTAGCATATTTGAATTTTGGGTTAGAGCAAATTCCCATTTTAGAGAGGGATTCAAACAAGGAATTTTTGGACAACTATAAAGCAAATGGGAAGGAAGTGACATCCTACAAGAGTCAACGATAGAGGGTGGTTTGAAGTTAGGTTTTTTACCTAGCTTGCAAGAGAAGATATTATTCTCAGAAGCCACAAAGTCAGGTCCAAAGATGTTGTATCTCCCAACTCTCATGTAGGTAGATTAGTAATCTCAACTAAGGGTAGGAAGGCAAAATTCATTCCACTCGATCTTTCCTTATTGCCTCCCAGTTCTCGAAGGAATTTGGTCCTGATTACTCTAGTAAATTTCTTTGAAATGAACGGGTTTTTCTTATCTTGATCTAATTGACCTATTGTAATATGACATCCTTATGGTTTTATTGGTAGGGGCTATTGGCCCTTGACCAAGTTTTGGGAACACTTGGTCATATTTGACCATTTTTGGAACTTCGACAGCCTGTCGAAGATGGAACACCAGACGAAGCAGAGATCATGGGATCTCAACCCACTTTTGGGCCCTTTTTGGGTTTTGGGAATATGTAATGGGAAAGGGATGTTGGCCCGTGGGTTTACCCATGCTTAGGCCCATTTTGTATGTATAAATAGAAGGATAGACAATGTAAGGGGAGGGTCGAATGGTATTGTATCTATGTGATATATGCTAAGTGCCAAGAAGGGATCTGTGTGATCGAGAGTGTTGTGCATTCTGCATAGACTTGCAGAGCTTAGTGCAAGTCCATGTGTGAAGAAATAGAAGGCTTTGTGTTGAAAGGCAAGGAAGAAGGATCTAGCGAGCTGCGCATATCTTCTGTCCTATGTGAAGTAAGGTCTTCTATGGCTTTGTGCTTATAACCGCTTGGCCGACGATAATAAAGAAGAAGAATTGGTGGACGTAGCCTTAGGGTGGGGGTGAACCACGTAAATCCCATGTGTTATGCTTTGTGCTTTGACTCAATGTGCTTATCCCTGCTTTTGCTAAGTGCTTTGATATATTTAGATAGATCTATTTATGCTTGTGCTTATTAGATGTGTATGAATAGTAGATACGATATCTATAAAGATGCTTAGTGATGATCTACTGGATCTGATCTGTTTTACTATTGCTAAGTATTAAGATACCTTAGATCTAAATGAATGCTGCAATGCTCTGTGTTATTTGCGAAGTATAATAAGCACTGAATATTGATGAATGGTCGATGTTAAGTGCTCTATAAGCGATATAACCATAGATCTGTGTCCCAGCTAAGGTTGCAGACACCTAAGTCTTGCAACCACCCCTGCCTCTACCTCGGGTGAGACTTTAACTGCTTCGCAGGTGTTGCCGAAAGGGCCGGTAGTTAGGGTTTTGTTGGTGCACTCTTGTAGCGTTGAACCCTGGGTCTGCTCCTGTGCCAACAAATGGTTCCGTTGTCGGGACCTAAAGCTGTGATTGTTGGGAACTAAGGGAAGAGAAGCTTTGTGCGAAGATTCAATTAGAAACTGTGGAAACTCTATGCGTAGATCTGTTACCCTAGTGCACAACTTTTTACTTGACCCGTGAAGCTTTGTGCCAAGAAAGGAAGGACAGATCTGAAGAAAAGAAGCAAGATCTGAACACTTTGTGCTCTAAGAAAGGTGAAAGTGGAAGTTCCTGAAGAAAAGAGGTCAGATCTGCATAAAAGAGGTAAGATCTGTAAGCTCAGTACTCTAATAAAGGTAAGAATAGTTAAAAGGTCTTAGATCTGGAAGCTTTGTGCTCTGTAGAAGTAAGATAAGTGGAAATTTTTGTTTCTAAGGTATGGATCTAAGTTGTTTAATAGAGTTTATCCTAGTTTGAAAACTGGGGCACTGATAGATGAAAGAAAGTTTGATTTGAATAGATCTGATAAACATAATGATAGATATGTTATACCTATGCATAGAAAGAATGTTTGGACTAACAAATGGATGCAGGATCCTAGAAAGATTTTTTTGCAGACTAACTATCATGATCCTAGTGCGCAATACAGAAGAGGTTGGGGATCATTTAAAAGAAAGAGAGGGTTAACCCTCTGTTATAGTTGCAGAAGACCAAGACATCTTGCTAAGGAATGACCTGGTGGAAGATCTAGTTGCTTATGTTGCAAAGCTTTGGACCATGAAGTGTTGGATGGCCCTATAATGATTGCTAAGATTGAAAGAATGAATCTGAATGAAGAAAACCCTAAGGCAGATCCATAAATAGTAGAACCCCAGAAGGAATCAGAGAAGGTATTGCTATAGATGAAAGACACCTTGAATGATCACCAACATGTTAGGCTATCAGAGATCTTTAAAGAAAAAAAATGCATTGAAGCAAGAATATGAGACTTCGACATTGACTCTGTCCTTGATGAAGAAACACAAGTGAACATTATGCCAGAAAGAACTTGGGAAGCTATAGGGAAGCCTGATATGATCCCTTCATTAAGAGGAATAGGGTTATTCAGAGGGAAATTGGTAAACCTATGTGGGAGGCTCACTCAAATACCTATGAATGTCAATGGAACTTCGACAGAAGAAGATTTTGAGATTATCAAATTTATTGAGGACAACGCCCTGTTTACTATGTTACTTGGAAAACCTTGAATTGAAAGAGATCAAGCCAGAAAGAAGGAAGAAGAAGAAGTCTTAGAACAACAGAGACAAGAGTTAAAAAATTTCATGACCAGAAGGATCGCACAGTTGATTGAAGAATAGGAGAACATATTGAAGCTATTTGACACTAGAAGCCCAGATGTCAAAACTACAAAAACATTAGAGGACTCACAGAAGATTGAAGTATCTGTCTCAGATATAGAAGAAACATTGCCCCTGAGTCTTAGGAGAGAATATCAACAGCGCGAAGTGCCTATGCCCAAGGAAAATAAGAATCAGACTGGGAAGAGAATCACCGAGACGAAGCTCACTGGGAAAAAGGTTAGGAAGCTAAGTAAAAAGAAAGCTAAGATCGACAGGTTACAGAAGATTCCAGAGGGATCCTCGCAAAAGGAAAACTTGCAAAATTTGAATTTCGTCGAGATATCAGAACAACGACATAGGCCACTTCATCGTGGCGAAGTAATATAGCCATTAGAGGCCGATATATCCGTTCGATTGCCGCTTCGAACGGATAGAAAAGCATTGATGGCTCATCACTAGACCGTTGGACCGCGCCATAATGGACATAACACGAATTAATGAGGCCCATACTTGTTGCAAAGCAAACCGTTGCCAAGATCACCTATATATCTCATCGCGCCATGCCTGAAGAACAATTTTGCCAACTGAGAATTTGAAGCCCGCAGACTAGCAAGTGTATACAGTGATCTTCGCGCCCTTGTTGTTCATTCCTATGTAGTGTCTAAGATCATTATGACCCCGATATTAACCCCGAGCGCGTATGTCCGAAGAGCTTAGCGCACTTGAAGAATTTGTGAAGGAAGTACTCACTGATCTCAGGACCGAGAAAATCATGTCGGAAAGAAGGATGTCTGCAGGTGTGCAAGCATCATCAATGTGAGGAGTCCAAGCTTCTCCATCGACTTCTCGCGCAGCAGGAACTTCCGGAATCGCGACAGAGACGAGAACGAAGCAGAGAGATGATATCACAAATGCCAAGCTGATTCCGAGCATTATAACTTCCTACCTACCCCCTCTAAGCGTCGCCATCAACCAGGACAGTGT
Source organism: Picea engelmannii (assembly GCA_009831015.1). Taxonomy (NCBI): domain Eukaryota; kingdom Viridiplantae; phylum Streptophyta; class Pinopsida; order Pinales; family Pinaceae; genus Picea; species Picea engelmannii. The sequence goes on from ML787045.1 coordinate 94,824, forward strand.
GCCTAGAGATTTTGACTATGCTTTGATCATGGCGTACCTCCCGAAAGGGATATGCGCAGTTCGAGTCGACCAGGATAAGCTTGCAACATTGAAGTTCAGTGACTTCAACCTTGGCGACAGGAAGGCTTACAACATGCTCGCCCTGCATAAGTATCTGACCAGAACTAAAGGCAAGAATTCAAAAATTATCCTGCAGCGATGGACCCAGAACCTCGCGCAGTCCACACTACTTAATGTGATGAAGATCCTGCACTTCGACCGACACCAGGAAGTAAATGCATGCGTGAAACTGTTGTTATCCTACTACCACTGAGGTTACTTATGGTTGGAYCGTCACATCACTGTGGATCCGACCTTGATCAATCAGATCACAGGGCTGAGCATGCAGGGCCCTGACCCACATGATTTTTACCCTGGAAAGACCTCAGACCGAGCATTAGYGCAGAGAATCAAAGAGACTTATGGCGATGTCGAGAAGGGCATGTGAGGTTACAAGGTAACCTCTATCTAGAACAATGCAATGTGCTTCACATGTTAGCTAATCGCAGGCAAGCTAGTTCGCAAGAACCATCCCACCCAAGTGATTGGATTCATTGTTGACCTCGTCGGGAAGTGCGTCGAAGGACTTCAGATTAATTGGGCGCAGTACCTTGTAAACCAGCTAGAGCTTGATTACCGGGAAGCACAAGACCAAGGGCATGAGTTCCACTTTAGCTGGCTTCTCATACTAATCACATTCATTGCATGGGAAATGCCAGAAGGTGTGACCTTCCCCGACATTAAGCCCTTCGAACCTTTGGCCGCGAAGTTCAGTACCTTGTGGTACTCTAATGATATGAACAAGCAGTGACAGTCCAATGCCGTCTTCCATACTTACTACAACTAGTTGAAACAAGCCATCCAGTCCGAGACTCAGATGACCCCGAATACCCTCCACAGGTTTCGACCCTTAATGAAGTTCAGCGCGGACCACCACTTTATTTGTATAACAACGCGTGTTGATGAGCACAAACAATAGTTACAGTCCTATTACAAGTTGACTGAAGAAGACATCGAAGAGATCACTAAGGAATGGTCAGCGGACCTCCTTATTCCAGCCAACCCTGCGAAGTTGTCCGATGTAGACAACCCGAAAGTTGCGCAGGATATACCCGGACCTAGTAAGACGAAGAAGCCTGTAGAAGTTTAGGATATAGACAACGCATCTATAAGGACTGCGTCCATTTCACCAGATGAAGGGGATGATGGCGAAGAGATAGAAGGTGCAGAAATTGAACAACAGAAAGGCGAAGTACCAGCGCTTAGGGACGAAGAAGACTTGTCAAAGAAAAGGAAGGTTTCGCCTCCGAAATCTTCCTCCCGGAAGAAACCTAGAACCTTTGTAACCAAGATGCGGACTACCCTCACATTGGATGATTTTAATTTCATCATTGTAGCTGTGAATGATGCTTCACAAGAGATATTAGAGAAGGAGGAGGTGAAGCAGGAGCAGATGTATAATCGTATCGATATTGAACTCCAAGAAGTGCAATAGACACTCCAGTTTAGTCGCCCAGTCTCCACTGCGCCTCTGACAGCAGGAACAATAGAACCATGAGATGAGCCAACCCAATTGCACTAGATTGCCGATAAAGTTGAAGCTCACCTTTGACGAGCTCAGGAAGAGACAACGCAAGCCATCGAGGCTTTGACACATGTACATGGAGTACTTGTCAAGTAGCATAGTGCTGTCGAACGAGAAAAACTTGCTCTTCAAGCACAATGGGACAAAGGGAAAGCAGAGCTACAGTAGAGCAAGGAGCAGTTGATCATGGAGCAACTAGAAGTAAAGGAACAGGTCAACAGAGCAGTTCGCTCTGTGACCGTCATAGAAGTGAGATCTGAAGAACGAATCCCACAGCAGGTGGCACAGCTGGAAGAAGTGATCCAACAACTTCAGCAGCGCATTGCAGACCTGGAACTTCGTATTGTGCCCGAGACTCCTCAAGAAATCAGAGACCTAAGAGAGGCAACTGCTCGCAGCATAGTTGGCAGAATAAAAGCCCCTGCCTTGGAGTGCAAGCAACTGAGCTCTAGGAGCGCTCAAACGTACGAAAACCTCATGGAGAATCCAGAGTTACAAACATTGGAGTCACAACTCCAAGAAGCAAAGCAGCACGCAGATACGTTATAGGCGCAGCTGAAGGCCTTGTCACCAGTCGAAAGGATGAAGAGGTTTCATGAGCAACGCACTGCCCAACAACAGATCCACACGATCCAGACTAAAGTGTTGGAAGTCTCTCAATGACTTCAACCAATGCAAGAGAAGGCATGTCATCTGTTCACTAAAGTTGAAATCTAAGGAGTCGAGCTAGAACAGGTCGTCATCATAGCAGAACAACGCCTAGAAGGACCAGTTAATGACACACTCATCTAGGAGTTCACTGAGCAAGAGGCCGTATCATTGCAGCAAGTCGAAGTAGCTCGAGCCATAATTGCTTAGACCAGAGTGACTCAGGACGAGTCACATGTGAGTGTTGGGGGCCTGTTGGCCCTTGACCAAGTTTTGGAAACACTTGGTCATATTTGACCGTTTTTGGGACTTCGACAGCCTATCGAAGATGGAACGCCAGATGAAGCAGAGATCACGGGATCTCGGCCCACTTTTGGGCCCTTTTTGGGTTTTGGGAATATGTAATGGGAAAGGGATGTCGACCTGTGGGTTTACCCACGCTTAGGCCCATTTTGTATGTTTAAATAGATGGATAATCAATGTAAGGGGAGGGTCGAATGGTATTGTATCTATGTGATATAGGCTAAGTGCCAAGAAGGGATTTGTGTGATCGAGAGTTTTGTGCATTCTGCATAGACTTGCAGAGCTTAGTGCAAGTCCCTATGTGAAGATATAGAAGACTTTGTGCTGAAAGGCAAGGAAGAAGGATCTAGCGAGCTGTGCAAATCTTTTGTCCTGTGTGAAGTAAGGTCTTCTACAACTCTGTGCTTGTAATCGCTTGACTGATGATAATAAAGAAGAAGAGTTGGTGGATGTAGCCCCAGGGTGGGGGTGAACCACGTAAATCATGTGTGTTATGCTTTGTGCTTTGACTCAATGTGCTTATCCTTGCTTTTGCTAAGTGCTTTGATATATTTAGATAGATCTATTTATGCTTGTGCTTATTAGATGTGTATGAATAGTAGATCTGATATGTATAAAGATGCTTAGTGTTGATCTACTGGATCTGATCTGTTTTACTATTGTTAAGTATTAAGATACCTTAGATCTAAATGAATGCCGCAATGCTCTGTGCTATTTGCGAAGTATAATAAGGACTGAAGATTGATGAATGATCGATGCTAAGTGCTCTATAAGCGATATAATCACAGATCTGTGTCCCAATTAAGGTTGCAGACACCTGAGTCTTGCAACCACCCCTGCCTCTACCTCAGGTGAGACTTCATTTGCTTCGCAGGTGTTGCCGAAAGGGCCGATAGGTAGGGTTTTGTTGGTGCGCTCTTGTAGCGTTAAACCCTGGGTCTGCCCCTGTGCCAACATGGACATTCATATGAAAGCTCCTTTAGTTACTTTTTGTGAATGCAAAATGCACCTAATTGTGAGTATTGGTTTTCCTATAAATGTGCTATATTGGTTTTCAAAGGGCTTGACATCATTGTTCTTTTCAATCATATTATGAAAGTGCAAGACTTTTTTTCTTTGAAACAAAATAAAGGTCATTTGAAAGACTTAAACTTTGTTATCGAGATTAATAACACCCCACTTTTACTGAACAAATAAACACCATTCACAAGTTTAAATGTATGAGCGTGGATTTTCATTGTAGAAGTATTCTCGATTCAATATTGTGTTAGAGTTTAGAAATCTTCTTAATATTTCAAGTGGATACTCCATCAATCATAAAAAAATCTCAATAAAACATAAAATTATAAAGAAGAATAACATAAATAATAATGAATAGAAAGGAGATGGAACTACCCATTTAGAACCAATTCCAAAAAAAAATTAAAAAATCATAAATTATTTGGGAGAGTAGACATAGTCAAAGTCATAAACAATGACAAATAATAAAATAACAATAGCGAGTTTTCAAAATATTTTATGATTAATATTTTGAGATAGGTTTTTGATAATTTGCCTTCACTTTGCGATTTTCCGCATATCCTTTATATAAACTTAAACTTTACATCACATGACTTGGCTTAATAGATAAATACAATTATCTATCTTTAATTTATTTAATTATTATTTTGACATATTTTAATTATATAAAATATTTAATTACCTAAAATGTTTTAAATTATTATTTGGGCTTAATAATAATAATAATAATAATAATAATAATCTATTTTTAAGGTCACGACCAAGCCACACCAAATTGGTGTATGAGACCCCATTGTTTGTGGGACAAGGGACTCCTCTCCACCCAACAATTTGACTGATAAAATCTATGGAGGTATACATACCCTACCCCCGTCTCGATTTGAACTTTAATTATGTATCTTTAATTTATTTAATTATTATTTTGACATACTTTAATTATATAAAATATTTAATTAACTAAAATGTTTTAAATTAATATTTCGTTCATAGTTATGGTTTAATATAAATGATTTCATTTTATAAAATATATACATATATTTTTGTCAATAATCTAGATTTATTTATATTGTCATTGAAAGGATGACAAAACAACTCGATGTTGGCTTGCCACCAAGGAAACTAGACCAATAGTAGCAGTGCAGTAGTTTGATTAGTGTTTTGCATGAAAAGCGTCTTTTAGATCTAGAGAACATACAATAGCTATAAATAAAACATTGAATATGATTTAACACTGGACTGTATAGATGCCTAGCTAGACATTTGCGAGGTATGGCCCAAAGTCCATGACCTGCAACTTGAATTATGATATACAAAATAAAACTTTTCATAAGAAAAAACTAAGTATTGGACAACCCAACCTCCTCATGCACTTGGGTAGGAGGTGCTTCGACAGCGTCCAGGTCGATTCCGACAATCTTCCTTGCCAGCGGGTTTATCTTGTGGTCTAGGAGTCGAATTTGCGACTGCATCTCGTCAAGCTAGAGCATAATCTCTTCTTTGTCATCCTTTCTGTCTGCAAGGGCTTGTCCGTGAAGTGATTTCATCTGCCAATAGAGTTTAATGGTTTGCAAATATTGGGATTCGCGGGAGCGAATGCCCCCAGTATCTGGAACCCAAGAGCTTGTGTTGGCTCGAACCTCCTCATCCGTGACAAAACGCCAAAGGACTCGAACATCTACTTCCACTAAGTTGATCTCAGCCTGGATTTGAGGAGGTGTATGCGTATGATAGGAGTTGATCAAGTTTTCGACCACCGCAATGAGACGCGAATCCGTGCGACCCCTTGGTGCAGAGGAGTTACCACACCCACTATGGGAACGACCTCCTTGCGCTATTGGTGTTGCAGAGACAGGGTAATTAGGTGGGTAGAGGGGAGAGTATGAGTGTGGGCGTACATAACCAGGTGAGAACAAATGTGAAGCGAGAAAGAAATGTGGTCGGACCAAACCCAAAGGTGGTAAGAAATAGCTATGGTGTCCATCGTGTGGGAGATCATATCAAAGAGTGCGGTGAGCGGGCGAAAGTTAAGACCATGCAGATGAGTGATCGTTGAAGCAGGGAAGTTCGTTAGGGAGGGACAAATTGATCAATGCTGTATGGAGGCGGGGAAATACAGGCTGAAGGTTCGTTGCATAAATGTTTCATCATGCGGAGGCCAGGTGGAGGGGGGACATGTCAGCGGTGGTCGGTGGAGATGACGCTTGGCAGCATGGCCTAAATGGGAGCCCCGAGGCCGATCACTTCCCAACCACTCGACACGAAAGTTTATTTATAAAATATTAATAATACATTAAATTATAACTAAAATATTAAAACATAAAATATTAATAATACATTAAATTATAACTAAAATATTAAAACATAAAATATTTTAAGTAATTGGACCAGGTCAAAATGATAATTAAATAAATGATAAAATAATAATAGATAACCGTACTTATCAATTATTCTGAGTCATTCGATCTAATCCCAACATGAAAAAGTTTATTTAAAGGATATGCGGAAAATCGCAAAGTGAACGAAATTTATCGTAAATCTATCTCAGATTACGACGAAAACAAAAGGCCAAGGGTTAAACATCTCGATTTTAACTAGATACGGATATTCCGTGTGCTCGGCCGTTCAAACCGGTGGTTTTCTATGACTTTTCGATGCCAATACGATGCAATTGCAGCGTGCAATGATGAACTATTTACATTTCAATGGACCGCCGAATTCGTTGGAAAAATTTATGCGTGAGATGAAGCTTCAAAATTTGTGTATTTAAAACCGGGAGCCGGAGGAATTCATTAGAATTTAGCCGATAAAAGAAGAGTTGGGATATTGTTTTGTTTTTGAAAATTGTTTATTACCTATATTTTCCTCGTGATATCTGTAAAAATTATAATTTTTATGAAGGACTTGAGTTTACAGGGAATCGAACCGAGAAAATCTGTTAAGACGACAAGAACAGTTTAAGTTGCATGAAAATAGCTTAAATTGGCGTCGGATTTGTCGGAACCGCCGCAAGATCTGGTGTTTTCACTTGATGTGCGGACAGTTCTCCGAAACGTTTGAGATTTACTGGGAAATCTTATCTTGGAAGGTTGAATTCTACCGCCGGAAGAGTCAGATTTTCATTGTTCGAGGGTTTTAGTGTTACATTTTGGGCTCGTGAATGGAGTGTTTTGCATCTTTGACAATCGGCCGGGGTTTTACTGCGGGAACTGCGGTTTCAGATTGCGGACGTCTTTCACGATCTTGTTCTGCTTCCAGATTTTACAAGGACAAGGGCGTCTGCACCGACTTCCAGGTCACTGTTTTTTCCTTTTACAGCTTGTTTAATGTATTAAAAAAAACAAATTTCAGTGTGATTCATTCAAACTCTTTTGTGCAATTGATATTTATTTGCCATGGGGAGAAAACAGAAAAGGATGGATGGCATTTTGAAGTTTGAACAGAATAACTAAAAACACCGACATCCGAACGGAAGTTTCGTTTTTTTGGGTTTAATTATTAAATTCACTGTTTTTTTCTTGGACCGAAATGCTTTTCTTGAGCACCCAACGAGCGAGCCTCGACAACTATTCAATGTGAGATGTCTCATGAGGTAAGCGTCTTACCTGCTGCGGAGCACCTTTCGCCCAAGAAACCACAACTGGGAATATTTATTCTGCCCAAGACTTCAATCTGGCCCTGTACATGTTTTGCCAGCACTAGCTCAAATTCAAGCCCCACTTTCACTGATACGGCAAGCCTCTGGTAACTTAATATCAGTTTTAACCGTCAAAGGTGTTTTAGATCAATGCATATAGCGAAGTTTTGTATTCTAGAATATTTCTTATTAATTTCCTTGCCCAAGAAGTATTTGGTTGCCTGTAGGCTGTAGTTGTGAAGAGAGCCCTTTTCTGTTATTTTGTAGATGAATTGTATGTTATTATAGGAAGGGCTCTTTGAGAGAGTAATTGCTGCTAGTCTTGAATGTATCTTCTGCATAGGCTAAATGCCCTATTTTACAAATGTATTTTGCAAGTGGGACACCTTCCCACGTTGAAGTGTAAAATGTAGAAATGGATGGATGCCCTATTTTACAAATGTATTTTGTGAAGATTTTAAGGTCCTATCAAGCATGCCTACTGTGTCTGTCTTTGACCACAGTTAGGCTCTAAGTTTTAACTGTTATGTAAAGTGTTTGTTGCTGTTTTAGGACAGCCAACAGTTCAAGAACTTTTTGCTGATTTGTTACGGTTGCACTTCCAATTTTAGGTGCTCTAACATGTAGTTTAGTAACCAGAAGTTAACACATGCATACTAAAATAAGTACAACACACCTAAAGATCTTTACAGTTGAAATAAAACAGATCTAAAAGACTAACACATGCATTTTTGTACACAGGTATTTTTGGTCAACATGACCTTGGATAAAACCCCCCCGGGGAAAACCAGTTTGGGATATTTGTCTATATAATGATGATTAAAGCAAGAGATACAACAAGTAATGAAATACAATGGAATCTGTATACATAGCAAGCTCTTCACGAGCCTTGCCACAAGAACCAGAGAAAGAAGTGCCCAAATTGTGGTGCGCCCTCTCCTTTTGTTGCCCTCTGCACTGAACTGAAGCGCCCTAGCTCATCTGGAACCCAATGAAGAAATCCCTCCACAAGAATGTCCTCTCCTATGCTACCTCTCCACTGAAACTGTCAGAGCTCGAATCCTCCAAGCAGATCTGCTACCAGGTAGTTGCCAGTCCTCTCAACATGTGCGCCCTCCTCCTAGTAGAAATGATCACCAGAAATAAACTGAGCCATAAACTGAATGTCTCTCTCTGCAGAAACAAGCGCCCAAGCTCTTCTCTCCCTATGCATTAGACCTCATCTTGATCCGACAAGTCCTCCTCCTCTGATGAGCAAATGAAGGAAACAAAATGCGCCCTCCTCCTCAAGATGTGCCCCTCCTCCATGAAAATGCTCCCTCTCAGAGATGGAAGCTATGGCTCCATGGAAATGCTCTTCATGCAAGCTCAAACCAACCTCAAGCTTCTCCTCAAGCTCTTAAGGGTTTTGCTCAAACCCTTATGAAGTGCGCCCTCCTCCTCAAGAAACGCGCCCCTCTCCTCTTCTCCAAAAATCACAAGTGAAGAATGAGTCTCAAAAATACTTTTATCCTCTCTTTAGCCTCCTCATGCCAACCCTAAAAGATCAATGGCCTAGATTAGATCTAGCCAAGTCTAATCAATGGGTGAGATCAACTCCAATAATCTCACTAAGGAAACCCACTTT
>ML787045.1:145947-156282 GCA_009831015.1 Picea engelmannii
TGGTTTTTACATGCGAGAAACTTCTGTTGAAAAACATAAAATTTCCTTAACATTGTGAGTGTGTTGCAACACAAATCAGCAAGCAATAGCTTGCTGATTTTTGCAGGTTCTCGTCAGGTTAAGGGTGCATGCTGCCCGTTTTCAAACTCAACAAACCTTCAAGTACCTCCTTTCAAAGTAGTAACAATTTCTCCTTCTTCTCTTCTATCTAAATCACTGTAAGCAAACCCAAAGGAGTGTACCCAAGTGGCTTGCATTCTCTGTCATTTCAGTTTTTGCTTTCTTGCTTTAGATTAGTTTGTTTCAATTTTTCTTTCATAGTTTAGCTAGTTTAGTTGTGGTATCTACATGCTTGCTTAAATCTAAAATTATCTAGAGTAGACCTCACACCTAAATGCTAGCTTAGAGATCGTGGGGGCATAGATTAAATCTCTACTTTTTCATTGCATGCAAGCTTCAATTTCTCAAGTATTTATCTTTCACACACGCATGCCAACTTGGGCTTCCTAAAGGTTTAAAATAATCGCTTTCAAGTTATCTTTAAGTTCTTACACTTTGCATGCGATAATCTCACAATCTAAGAACTTAACTTTCATTTCGGTTTGGGTCCCCTAGGCCCTTTTTAGGGATTTGATATTCACAGTAATACACTTTGGCATCATTTTTGAGGAAGCTATAAGCACTCAAACACTTCATACTTAGTTCATAGGTTTACAATTTATTAGACTTAATAGGACACCTTTACCAACCATCTTCGCCATTTAAAACGAGGTCGGAGGAAGGCAACAGAAGGTGTTAGGCCGGGGACAGTCTCGTGGCGCACGACATCCTTTCGGGGAGTACTCTGATCTTAGGACCGACTTGTGGAGCTAGGGTGGGCCTCGTTGCCTTACTTCTTGAGCACCCGACAGTTACTTGGTAATTGGGGGAGGAAATTGGGTTGACACTTAGATGGGATTAAAACAAATCTCACTTAACCATCTTAATTAATCCTTGGTCTACAACTTATCGACAATTTATTTTTACACTTGCAAGCACACTGAGCTCATATCTATAGTTACATGCAAATCAAGTTGTGGAATTATTATCTAAGTGGTTATATCTGTCATCTGGAACACTCTACTTTTCAAGTATCTTTATATCTATATTGTTGTTCCTGTAATTTGTGGTGTGATCCTTCAAGAAGTTGTGCATCCACCTAGAGGCACTCTCTTGACTGGGTCTTGAGTGATTTTCATCTTTGTGCCATTGATAAGTAGTCCAATAGAGTAAGATCTATTGTGAGCATGCTTGGCTTGATGTGTTGATGGTTATCTTGTCTTGAGTATCTTTATTTCCTGCACATTCAAGCAACTTGTTAGTATATTGTATTTCTCGTATCCATTGTATCTAGTTTAGTTTAACTTTGTATATCTTACATATTCTTTGTATCTAGTTGTATCTATCTTGTTGAAATATTTGTAACTTGTAACTACTTTGTAATTAATCTCCCTTTAACTTAGTTGACCCCTTGCCCAATCTTAGGCACTAGTCTTAGTTGTTCTAGGAAAATGTTTGACTGTCCATACTTAATTGTTGCATCTTGCATTGCTGCTTGACATCATAGGCTAGATTCCCCCTGACCATTTAACCAATTAAAACAACTCCTAGAACTTAAACATAAGTCTCATCTAGTAACTAGGGTCTACCCCCCTTGGCTTCCCTAGGAGTTAGCCTAGACGAAAAAGGTTCAAGTCAAAGTGACAGCGTGGACTTTGAACCTAGGCATTATGCCTCCGAGGACACACTAAGTGAGAAGGACTTAGCTCACGTTTGCAAGTGTGTATAAGGACGACAACACCACCAAGAGCCACTACCTTGGCGTGGTGACCAGATGCTGGTAGTGTCATACCGCTAGATGCTCATAGACCTAATAGGCTGGCTCGTGATGAGACCCCCTATCCCTCAACTAGGTCTTGTTTTATTATTTTTTATGGGTCCCTCTGTTTCTTGCTGAGAAGCTTTTTATTGCTTTCTCGGGGATCCCTGGGCGAAGCATCTCGAGGTTTTATTCTTAGGCTTTTATTGTCAGTTGCTTTTACCCCCTAGGCCTTTTAGCCCATTCTTCCCACAAGGTAGGGTACAACCCTTAAATAATTGGCCAACCCTATGCCCAGACCAGTGTAATGGGATGGACGAGCGTGAAATAAGAAGGAAAATGGTATGTATGACGGGAACAGACAATGACTTTTCAGAAATCTCCCCAGTGGCAACTCAAAACCTATGGTCACAAGCTTGCTAGGGCATCTTGTCATCCCCCCCAGACATGGTCAAGTGGACAAGTATAAGATCCAAGCACCCGTTAGAAACAAAAGGAATGAAATGCACATATTCAAAGGTTTTGAGGATCAGAGTGACACATACCATGATACCCGGACTCATTACTTCATGGAGCAAGAACCATCTTTGATATAGGACCAAGCCAAAGGTGATGGATGCTGCTGCTACTACTGCCAAAGTGGAGGCATTGAAAGGGAGAAAAGATGGGCCCTCCAGGGCCATGCTCAAGTCGATCTGGCTCTTGGTACTCCATGTCTAGGACCCGTGGGCCTCGAGACATAATCTCCTAGTTATCCCTAAAAGTGGGGGATAACAATACTCATGGCATATATGTCATTGTCTTTGAACTTTTCCATAACTGCAACGTTCTGAGGTTCCTTCTCTTTTCTTTCTTCAAATTGTGGTTCCACGATCTTTCCTTTCATGATATCCAACCCTTCATTCTTGGCAAGGATGAGGTCAATCCTTGTCTTCCACGCTCTGAAGTTAGAAGTCCCTTCTAACTTGTTTTCTGACTTCATAGAGTAAGTCATAACTGCTTTGACTTGGTCAACCTTTGACTTTGACCAAAAACTCAAACTTGATGTCTTAGCTTGCCGAGAGTACCAGGAGGTGCGCTAGGTTAAGGCGTACCAGACTATCCAGAAATTAGGTCAATCTCTTCACTTAAGGTGCCTCAACAAGAGGGTTAGGGTTAGGGTTTCGTTGCTGCAGCAAAAACTTTGACTGCAATTGCAACTGTAACTGATCAAATCCTCCCAATCTATCTTCCAGCGGTTAGACTGTCTGAAGATAGTGTGGGCCCATAACCTGTTAGAAAGTAATAGATGTGCTCGTTTAACCATAGACAATATAGCAATATTGTTACCCAACCATAGGTCGAAGCCACCCTCGAGCACCTTAACCTTGACAGAGAATGATTCCGGAAGCAAACCCTAGGCTTAATAGCCAATCAATGTAGCGTACCTCTCTCTCTAGAGCTAGCATACAAGGCCGAAAGTCCAAACCATAACCAATAGAAAGTCCAAGCCTAAACCGAGAATACAGATTGCAGTAGCTGCAGCTGCAGCTACTCCTTAGACTTGCGCACTTACCCAGTTACTGTAGTGCACACTTCTTCACTTCTGTAGTTGCACGCTGTGTGCACCAAATGAGATCTGACTTCCTGTATTTAGACTGTTTTCCCTGAGCTGTCTGGGCCGTCTTCTCATTCTGGAGGCTAAACACTTAATATTAAATATTTCCTTTAGCCGACTTATCTTCTAGGGTTGTGGCCAATGCTTTAGGGTTTCTTCTTGCTTCCCAGAATATTTTATTATCGTCAGGGTTACACGAGGACGTAAATACCTCCTGCAACTACCATAATATCAACACATTCCACAACTTTATCACAAAGATGGTATAGTCTTTCAAGCTCTTCAAAACCCTAGCTAGGGAATTCATGAAAATCCTAGCCACTGCCAAAAATCTCTAGCAAGCAAGCATTTGTAGATTTTAACCTTGTACAATATTTACTACAAACAGATTTTTAGTAAAAGAACAAAAAAGATACAATGGCAAATACAAACATTACACAGAGATTTTTCCCCTGGAAACCCAAACCAGGAAAACCAACATATTCTATATTCATTCATAGTGATACATTGTTTACAATACAATATACATATAGGAGTTAGCGGTATCCAAAACCCTAACCCAATGACCTGGATTAGTCAACAACTCTAATTCCTTAACCGGAAATAGAAAACCATCAACAAAAACCATGTGCCGAAAAACCACCCAACAATGGACACGAAAAACGAGGCAAAAATGCAACACGTTTCTCGAGGCAATTTTTTTTCTTTCCCAATAACACAGAGTATAACACATACCCAACATTCTCCCACTTGTTCTTCTCTTTGCATACAACGGGTTACAGGGTTACATAGTCAACAATCTAGGGCAACAATGCCCATGGATCCTCTACACCAAGAGAACTTCTTAGTGCTCACAGATTTTGTTAATGAATTGGCAACATTCTTCAAAGTGTTCATGTTCGTCAACAACACTTTCTTTTCTTCAACCATGTCTCTCACAAAGTGATATTGAATATCAATATGCTTTGTCTTTGAATGATAATCCGGGTTCTTCTCCAGAAAAATTGCACTCTGACTGTCACAATCTATCCTTATAGCTTGCTGTACCAACCTAATACTTGAACACAATCTTTGTAACCATACTGCTTCCTTACTTGCATGAGTGGCTACCATGTATTCAACTTCTGTAGTTGAAAGTGCCACTACAACCTGTCTTTTGTTCATCCAACTGATTGCTCCTCCAAACATGTTAAACACATACCCGCTTGTAGATCTCCTACGATCCAGATCTCCAGCACAATTTGCATCCACAAAGCCAGGTATGTCCAACACTCTATCCAATCCTGGTCTTCCTTGGTAGCACAATCCATAGCTAGCAGTGCCTCACAAATACCTGAAAACCCTTTTTACTGCTGTCCAATGCTCCTTCCCTGGTTTTGACATATACCTGCTCAAAACTCCCACTGCATGTGCAATGTCTGGTCTAGTACAGACCATTGCATACATCAAACTGCCAACTACACTTGCATATGGAACACGAGACATGTCGTCCTCCTTTTCTTGTGTCTTGGGACACTGATCCACATATAACTTTACACCAACAGGAATAAGAACCTTTACCGGTTTACATTCCTGCATATTAAACCTCTGCAATATTGTCTCTACATATTTTCTCTGATTTAACCAGAGTTTCCTCTTTTTCCGATCTCTTTTAATTTCCATGCCCAAAATGAAATTTGAAGCATCAAGATCCTTCATGTCAAATTTAGAGGCCACTTGAGTTTTTACATCTTGGATAATCTCCTTGTTTCCTATTAGCAACATGTCATCCACATACAAGACCAAATAAATCAAATGATCACCAATTAATTTAAAATACACACAGTGATCCTCTTTGCTTCTTGTGACCCCAAGTCCCAACATATAAATATCAAATTTTTGATACCACATCCTTGGTGATTGTTTTAATCCATACAGAGACTTTTTCAGCTTGCATACCAACTCCTTCTTTCCCTTCACAGCAAAGCCTTCTGGCTGCTTCATATAGATTTCTTCTTCCAGATCCTCATGTAGGAATGCATTGTTCACATCCATCTGTTCTACTTCAAAATCAAATGCAACAACAACATATAATAGAAATCTTATAGAAGTAACTTGGCAACGGGAGAAAAAATCTCACCAAAATCAATTCGCTCAACGTGGGAATAACCCTTTGCTACTAACCGAACTTTGTATTTCTCCACTTTGCCTTATGCATTCAACGTCTTTTTAAATACCCATTTGCTTCCATTGGGATTTCTTCCAGTCGACAACTCCACTAGATCCCAAGCCTCATTCTTATCCAAGGTTGCCATTTCTTCATCCATGGCCTTTTCCAGAGCTTTCCATCCACTGAATCCACTGCCTCCCTGACAGTTCTAGGATCATCATCAATAATAGACAAAGCAAAATTTGAACGAAAATCAGATGGAGTATACTTTTCTGGTAGCCTTCTTTCCCGAACCGATCTCCTCAATACTGGAGTATGAGGATCTTCTTCGTCTGATTCCTGTTCTTCTGTAGAGTTTGATTCATCATCCTTTAAATCAAACTCTATTTTCTCTGGTTCTTCCCTACTTGGTAGGACTTCCTGTTTAACAACATCCTTCATTTCTCTAAATACCACATCTCGACTATACACAACCTTCTTAGTTTCTGGGTTCCAAAGCTTATAACCTTTGAGACCATCTTTATACCCAATAAAGATACACTTTTCAGCCTTCTTATCTAGCTTACTCCTGTTTTCCTTTAAACATGAACATAGGCCTCACAACCAAATACCTTGATATGTGTGAGAGAAGGTTTCTTACCAGTCCATACCTCTTGTGGAGTTTTGTCATCCAGCGCTGATGAGGGTGATTTGTTGACCAGATAACATGCGGTACCCACTGCCTCTGCCCAAAATTCTAGCCCTAACCCGACACCACTAAGCATACACCTTGCTTTTTTCATTAGCGTCCTGTTCATCCTTTCTGCAACTCCATTTTGTTGAGGTGTATATGGAGTAGTTTTTGCCTTGCTATATCGCACTTCTTACAGAATTCTTCAAATTCATTCCCGCAGAACTGTCCGCCATTATCTGTCGTCAACACCTTAATTCTTTTCTTTGTTTGATTCTCAACAAGAGCCTTAAACTCTTTAAACCTGTCAAAGACTTCAGATTTCTTCCTGAGGAAATATATCCAAGTATTCTTCGAGAAGTCATCTATAAATGAGACATAGTACACAAATTTTCCCAATGATGGAACCGACGCAGGTCCAAACACATCATTGTGAACTAGCTGTAAAATTCCTTCTGCCCTCGTTGCACCAGAGGGGAATCTTACTCGATTTTGCTTCCCATATACACAATATTCACAGAACTCAAAATCCAGAGAGCAGTTAGATATACCTTCAACCTAAGTCACAAGGTTTGTCGAACCTAAAGCTTGAGGTTCGAACTTCGGCAAGCCTCAAGGTTCACCGAACCTAATGCCGAACTTGAACGAACTTGAATGCGTGCCTGAATTCGAACCTTAGGATGAATTTGAAGGAGAATTTTATTGAGGTTTGGGACTAGGTTTGATCAGGGTTCAATATATATATAGTTGAATTTAAAGGCGAACCTCATTCGAATCTTATCGAAAAATTCGAACCCAAATCGAACCTAATTGTTGTCGAACCCGAACCATGTGACTTAGCCTTCAACCATACCTTTACCATGTAGTAGTTGAAGGCCCTTCTCTCCGATATGCCCCAGTCTTTGATGCCACATCATAACCTTTTCTCCAGCGACTGTAGGAGTTCTTTCTTCTTCAACTCCAATATCAGGAACAATGGAACTATTACACCCATCACTAATAGTGCTTCCTTGCAGCTTATACAGAGTTCCAAATCGAACTCCCTTAAGCAACACCATTGCTCCTCGAACCATCCTACAGGTCTACTTTTCAAATATTGTTTTTACCCTTGCATCGTCCATTTTGCTTACAAAAATCAAATTTCTGGCCAATCCTGGGATGTGCAGAACACCATGTAGTGTTCTAATCCTTCCATCTATGAGCTCCAACTTGACTTTTCCTCGACCTATGATTCTGGTTGTCAAGTCATCACCTAGGAAAACATTTTCTTCATCATACCTTTTATATTCACAGAACCAATCCCTGTGTGGAGTCATATGAAAGGATGCACCTGAATCAACCAACCATGCTTCATGATCTGCATGTGCTTGAAGAAGCCAAGTACACATCCCCTCCTTCCTTGGAGGTCTTTTCTTCTGTAGAAGGAGATTCTTCAGATCCCTTCTATTTCTCAACTTTGGATCTACATTGCTTCTTATAGTACCCTTCTTTTCCACATCTCCAACATACATTTACAAACTTTCCGGGAGACTTAGATCTTCCCTTAGACTTAGATCTCCCACTTGAGGATTTAGATCTATTTCTTTCTTCAGAGCGTCCTCTTGCAAATAATGCATTTGTGCTCTGTCCTTCCATGTTCTTCCGTCTCATCTCCTCCGACAACAAGGATGAGACCACTTCATCAAACTTCAAGGCAGTTGTATTACTACCTATGGCCACAACTAGACTATCCCACGAGTCTGGTAAAGAGAACAGTAAACTGATACACTTATCTTCATCTGAAATTTTAATCTCAACAAATACTAACTGACTTACCACAATATTGAAGGCGTTCAAATGCTCTGCCACCGAGTCTCCATCTTGTTAAATTTTAATGCTTTGCAAAGATAATAACACAAATAGGATCATTGAGAGAAACACAATCACAAGATACATGAAATTTTATCCTGGGAAGCCCTCATGGGGTAGAAAACCCAACAAAAACTTCCTTAATATAGATTGCCAATACCATGCCAAGATAAAGACCAAAACACTAAAGATAATCCAACACTGAGCATGCGACTCTCTCTCCTTCTTGCAACTGCAACTACCTCCAAAAGATGCGCACTAGATGAGTGACTGAGTGAGTGAGTAAGTGAGGTGCCATCCTCACTTATTTATACTAGCTGGGAGGCGCTAGGGTTATGTCTCTTCACCAAGTTGGGCCGACTTCTTCAACTAGTGGTTAAAACCACTTTAATTAGCCCTAGGGGCCAACTTTACAAACAACACCATATAACTATGGTTTGACCAATCCACAAAAGGGGATTTGGTCTTATACAAAACCCGACATGATCAATCCACAAAAGGGGATTTGATCTATATAAAAATAACTCAATTATAATTAGAATATTCTTCGCAGTTACAATATTTCAACACTCCCCCTTAACAAGAAGGGTATTCTACTGACATAACCCAACACAACATCATTAGGAGAAGGAGAGGGAAACATCATCATCAACATCTGGAACATTGACTGACACATCTATAAGTCATCGGAAGTTTTTTTTTCTTTTTTTCTCATCATCAATAACATCATCTTTTACAGCATGGAGCTAGAGTAACATCATCATCATCATCATCTGCATCAACAACAATTAGTATAACACTAATACAACATCATCAATCAATACGAGGTTGATACATCATCAACAACAACACAAGGCTGATACAACATCATCAACAACACGAGGCTGATACAATATCATCAACAACAACATGAGGTTGATACAACATCATCAACACGAGCCTGAGATAACAACATCATCATCATATGGCAATAGAATGAGGCAGGTGCAACAACAACATTTTGTGGTACTCTGACAAACTGTCCTTTCCGGACCTACGAGATCTGCCCAGGATTCATAAGTTTCCCTAGGATATAAAATCCTAACGGAGCTACCACGTGGTACTCTGATAGACCGTCCTTATCGGACCTTTGGGATCTCCCCAAGAATCATAAGATTCCCTAGGATATAAAATCCTAACGGAGCTACCACTACTGACCACAGCTGGCATATACATGCATATGTACTCTGACAGACCGTCCTTATCGGACCTTCGAGATTTGCCCAGGGATGATTAATCCCCTAGGATATATAATCCTAACAGGGCTACCCGATGTTGGTTAGGATACTATAGTATCATCAACATCACTCCCCCTTTCGAGGGAGATCCTTTCGGACAACACCAAGCTTGTCTCGGAAGTGCTCAAACTTCACACGAGACAGAGGCTTGGTCAATACATCTGCAACCTGCTCATTTGTGCCAACATATTGAAGCTTTATAGCTCTCCTTTGCACCATATCACGAATGTAGTGATATCGGATCTATGTGCTTCGACTTATCATGGAACACATAGTTCTCTGTCATCTTTATGCAACTCCGGTTATCACATAGAATCACGGTGGCTTCCATCTCCAGATCGAATAGACTTGTCAACAACTTCTGAAGCCATATGGCTTCACAATTGGCGGAGCATGCTGCAATGTATTCCGCTTCTGCCGTGCTGAGAGCAATACTGGATTGCTTCCTACTCTGCCATGAAGTCATGGCTGACCCCAGACTAAAACAACATTTTGAAGTGCTCTTTCTATCAGAAACACTTCCATCCCAATCTGAATCAGTATAACCAAACAGTCTGAAGCCATGATCTTCATTATAACAGAGACCATATTCCAATGTACCCTTAAGGTATCTCATCACATGTTTTGTAGCTACAAGGTGAACACGTCTGGGCTCTACTAGATACCGACTCAAGGTGTTCACAACAAAACATATATCTGGCATGGTATTTGTTAGATACATCAACGAACCAATAATCTGTCTGTACAAAGCAAGGCTATTGGGAGCGGGAAGCGCAGATTTTCAAAAAACTCCGGGAGCGGGAGCATTTTTTATATAATACATAAAAATTATATATTTTGATGCATACATATATATAAAACATGCAGAATGTTGAATCAATTGCAAAAAACATGAAAACATAGATATCAGATCATTTAACTAATTGATTAGTGATG
>ML787045.1:169636-217423 GCA_009831015.1 Picea engelmannii
AGGGTATTGATAGTCATCTCCAAGTGAGAGTTTATGGGGAAAGTCCTTTTCTGTAAGGCTAGAGAGAATGTCTCTCTGACTTGTCATGTGCTTAGAGGCACCACTATCTATGAGCCAAGTATCCTCTCCAGGTGTCACAGATCTTGAGAGGGAAGAGAATAAAACATAGTCTTCAATCTTTTCTTTAATCATCTTTGTGGTTTGCTCATCATCTTCAACTGCATGAGCATGATGTTTTTTGTTATTTCTCTTCTTGTATTCTTCCCTTCTGGAAGGACAATTCTTAGCAATGTGTCCCATCTTATCACAATGATAACATTGATAAGAGGAGAAATCTTTTTCTCTTCTTTGTCCCTTCCGATATTTCTGGAATCTCCTTGGAGGGTGAGATTCTTTATGGAAGTGTGTGAATCTCTTTGGGGAGTGAGATTCCTTATGAAGATGGGTCTTCTTTTGGAAATGAGACCTTTTCTTTCCTCCTTTAGTATGAGCAGCTAAGGCTTGATCTTCATCCCTTAATAATACGACTTCTTGGTTGGCTACTCTTGCTTCTTCTTGAACACATTCTTCCCATAAGCTACCAAAATGGACTTTTTCTTTTCTTGCACAGATGGTTTGGACGAAGGCATCCCAAGGTCTTGTGAGACCATTAAGAGATGTCATTATAAGTTCATCTTCATCTAGGTTGTCTCCAATTGCTTCTAATTGTTCCTTGAATTGAGAAACCCTAGAGAAATAGTCATGAACCGTTTCTCCTTTTTGCATATTTGTATTCTTGAGTTGGGTTCTCAAGTTCATTTTTCGGTTGATGTTCTTTCCTTCATACATTCTGGTTAGGGAATTGTTATCCCCTATCCTAGGGATAACTAAGGAGATCATGGCTCGAGGCCCACAGGTCCTAGACATGGAGTGCCAAGAGCCGGATGACTTCAGCATGGCCCTGGAGGGCCCATCTTTTCTTCTGTACAACCCATCTATCAACAGTAGCAACATCCATCCCACTAGCCTGGTCTTGAAGTAGCAGTAAGTCTTGCTCCATGAGGTAATGAGTTTGGGTATCATGGTATGTGTCACTCTGATTATTGAAGCACTTGAATATGCTGCATTGAATTCTCCTTCATTTCATAACGTTTGCTTGGAAATTATGCTCTTTAACTTGTTCATACCTGGAAGGGTGAAATGATGCCCTAGCAAGTTGATCTCCCTTTAGGATGGGTGGCCACTGGGTGGGTCTATGAAAGGTCATCGTCCATTCCCTTCATACTTACCACTTTCCATCTTTATTCCTCGCATTTCTCCCTACCTTTGTTTGGGCATTAGGATTTTCCACACTAGGAAGGGTTGTACCTTGCCTTGTGGGAAGAGGGGGCTAAAGGCCCAGGGGGTGAAAGTAGCTGGCAAGAGTTAAAAGCCAAAATGAAACCTTTGAGATGCTTCGCCCAGGGATTCTCAATAAAGCAATAGAAGGATTTTCAGTAACAAGAGGGGACCCATAAGATAAATCAAAACTCAAGGTACTAGTTGGTGGATGGGAGGTCTCATCACGAGCCGGCCTATTAGGTCCATGGGCATGTAGCGGTATGACACTACCATCTATCTGGTCACCAAACCAGGGTAGTAGCTCTTGGTGGCATAGACAAGAAAAAGGGGGTCTTATCACGAGCCAACCTTCTCATTTCCGTGAAATGCTTGTGGGTAACGCTGTCACCTCTGGTCACCACGCCAGGACAGTGTCCCCCAACTTTTCCCTTAAAAAGAAAAAAGACCAAAAGCAATAAGACTAAGAATAAAAGACATTGAATGGGCTAGGAAACAATGGCATCCATGATAAGGTGCAACGCGCCCTCTACAGAGGCACCCACAGGAAAGGCTTACATTTCCTTGTTATCACTGCACCCTCTACCCAAACATTTCCCCTACGCCACCTCACACACACTTACATGACCTTAGATTGGTTCTCACCTGGGAAACACCCCAAACTTGAGGAGGATTAGCCCAATAGGGCATCCTGAGACTTTCTCCAAACCTGACTTGTTAAACTGCATAATGTCTTTGAGCATTTGTCTGGGTAAAGGGGGGTTTGATGCACATGTTTGAGTAATTTGATTATTAGATGTGATTGACATTGCTATGATCCCTTTGACTTATGAGCCACTGGAGGGCGTACTTCTTGTTGTTATAGGACTTTGTCGGGTGGACAGGTACATATGGGGGAATGATTAGGTTGAACCTCCATGGGGTTGAAAGCCCAACATATGGATGTTGTGACCCCACCAGGGGAAAAGAGAAACCAGAGGCTGGCACCAGGAAGAAAGAAGGACATTGCACTAGGTACACTCCGATAGACCTAGACCCAGGGGGGTTTTTCCTTTCCACCAGGACGTTGACCCTTGAGGGCCCCCGACGTCATCCAATTAGGGTTTGCATATATGAGGACGGTTTGGTGCTAGTTGGTACGTGTGGCAACATTTAGGGCCTTTGGAGGCCAAACGTTTTGCATTTGAGGCCTAGCATTCCACCTTGGGGGCCTAACGTCACCCTAAAAGGGCATGATGTAACCCTTGAAGATGAAATTAGGGTTTAATTATTGTCATTTATGTAAAAACTAGACTTTAAATGTAATTTGGCCATGTCGACCTTTTTATGACCTAATTGTAATTAAAGGTCACTGATACTGTATAAATAAGAGATAAAACTCTCATTTTTATTCATCATCTCTCATCACACAAGTGTAGTTTGAAATTCGACCCTCTTTAAGGGTTATTGGCTGAAACTAAGTGGTGCGCAACTTCTTGGAGAGGCATTGTTGGTGTATCTTGGCTATTTTCATGGTGGGAAATCTTCAACTAGGGTTTGAGCTTGATTATTCTTGGTGAATTAAGTAGAAAATCTGCATTTCTTTATTGTGAATGAATGCTTATGGTGAATTTGCTTGTTTCATATTAAAGATTATGAAATTGCTTGCTTGAAACCCTAGGAGAAAGACATAAGTTATTATTTTTTCTCTATAATTCTCCATTTGTTTAAATTTCTCAAAGAGCACCTTATCTAGAAGTAGATACTAGAGCCCTACCATTGTAGCACTTTAGTAACCCTACTTATATTGCCTATTGCATTTTTATTTCAAATTGTCTAAGGAAAAGAGGAATCACTAGGGCCTAAGTTTTCTTACTTTCTAGCAATTATCTCTAGGACTTGGATGTTTGAGGCCTTGGGTTACCAACACCTCTCTCATCTTCTCCGACTAAGTATTATCATTGCTATTTCACTCTAAGAGTTGCTGCTGCTATCATTGACTCCATTACCCTAGATGGCACTAGTCTATTACCACTAGTGATTGATTGATCAAACTACTTTCAAACTATCTTCTTTGGACCATCCACTAACTCCTACTAACCTTAGATTAGCCTAATTCACTAACCAACTTGCTGCTGTTGCAAAAGATTGCTACAACCATCTAACATCAACAAATTAACCTTAAAAGTGACATGTTATGCTAGCTAGACATTGCTAAATCTCCTTGTGACTATCTAATATCAATTTGCCTAGTTAAAACTACCTTTTTCTAGTCTTTTCTCAAGCATTTTGAAGCATAGTTATTGTGGCTGTTACAAATTTATCATTGCTATTGTAAACTGTTGTACTGCTGCAATTTTATATCAGCTAGTATATTTTTTAATAGTTCATTGTCTTAAGAAGCATTAATATCAATTTGGCACTTGGAAAGTGCCTTTTTTCTGTTTTGTTGTCTTGTTCTGGGAGAATCTGGGTAGGTACACAATATGATTTATTTGCTTCATCTCTATAAGACATAAAAGAACCCTTTGAAATTGAGTGACCTGTGAGAGGGGGGGAACTTTCTTGTACTTTGGCCTTAACCTTCTTAAAACCTCAGGTCACTGGGGACGTCTCCCTTGGGGTACATTGATATACTCCTAAATAGAAAGGGGTTTCCTATTAAGGTGATAGTGATAGGTCACTCCCTGTTACGCCAATCTTGCTTTCACTTGCTTTGGCTTTTGGGCAAGTACATATTGTGCGATAACATGCATCAAACATCTCTTTTGGAGTATTCTTAGAAGATACTTGATGGATCAAGTGGTCTTTAATGGAATCTGCAATTATTCTATTGGCCCTAATCATATCCTTCTTGTGCTTTGCTTTGGCTGCTTCTTCTTCGGGTTCCGATACATTTTCTTTTATGAATTTTGCTAAGTCATTCTCTTCAAGAATGAGTTCAATTCTGTACTTCTAGGCACGAAAGTTTTCCATACCTTCTAACTTGTCAACAAGCTTAGTGCTTGCAGACGTCTTGACTTGGAGCTAGAAAAAATGACCAGAAAATGAAAATGCTCAGAAACTGAATCTGATCTTACCAGGAGATGCGCTGGGTTGAGGCGAGTAGGCTGGAGCTTTTTGATTTCAAAAAGTTCAAGTTTTACCCCTTGAAACTTGACCTGTGCAAATCTGGATTGGTACTTTTGGTACTGGTTCTGGTTTTCTGGTACTAATCAAAACTAGGGTTTGTCTTTTCAGAGGCTCTGGCCACTGAAAACGTGCGCTCAAGCTGCCAATGAGTTCGCTAGGCTAGGGCGCACTTCCATAGATGGTTTTTAGTTAGAAATTTCCTTCCAGTAAAAAGCCC
The DNA here is from genome assembly GCA_009831015.1 of Picea engelmannii. Taxonomy (NCBI): domain Eukaryota; kingdom Viridiplantae; phylum Streptophyta; class Pinopsida; order Pinales; family Pinaceae; genus Picea; species Picea engelmannii. The sequence goes on from ML787045.1 coordinate 174,282, forward strand.
TAATTTTCTTGTATCACAACAATGACGTTTTGGGTTACCCAGTGAAAGGTTCTCTACTCAGTTTAGCTCTGATACCATGTTAACTTTTAATTCTTATCAAAGATAATAGCACAAATAGGATCACTGAGAGAAACATAATCACAAGATACACAACATTTTATCTTGGGAAACCCTCATGTGAGAGAAAACCCAACAAAAACTTCCTTAATATAGATTGCCAATACAATGCCAAGATAAAGACCAAAACACTAAAGATAATCCAACAATGAGCATGTGGCTCTCTCTCCTCCTTGCAACTGCAACTACCTCCAAAAGATGCGCACTAGATGAGTGACTGAGTGAGTAAGTGAGGCACCATCCTCACTTATTTATACTAGTTGGGAGGTGTTAGGGTTATGTCTCTTCACCGAGATGGGCCGACTTCTTCAACTAGTGGTTAAAACCACTTTAATTAGCCCTAGGGGTCGACTTTACAAACAACACCATATAACTATGGTTTGACCAATCCACAAAAGGGGATTTGGTCTTATACAAAGCTCGACATGATCAATCCACAAAAGGGGATTTGATCTATATAAAAATAACTCAATTATAATTAGAATATTCTTCGCAGTTACAATATTTTAACACATCTCTCATCCTCAGGTTATACAACATCTTTCTCAGGAATAGTATATTTGCTAGGGACTTAGACTGATACAACTTCCCCAACTTATCCCATAAATCTTTCACTGTAGCTTCCTTTGACACATTTAGTAATACTGAATCTGAGAGACACAGTCGGATTGTGCTTTTTGCCTTTCGATCCAACTTTTTCTAGTCATCTGCTGAAGTTCCTGTAGGTGCAGTACCTTGATCCACTGCGATCCACTGATCTCTGTCCACCAATAGATCTTCCATCTTGAGCTTCCACAACTCAAAACTTTGCCCATTAAACTTCTTGATCTCCGTTTTCGAACTGCTCGCCATTTCTTTTCACCTGAAAAAATCAATACCACAGATCTCCCACTGTAACAAGGCTTATCACAGTCTCAAGCCAAACCCTTGACCACAAAGGCGCCCCCCTGAAGCCAACAAAGCTCTGATACCAAATGTAGATTTTAACCTTGTACAATATTTACTACATACAGATTTTCAGTAAAAGAACAGAAAAGATACAATGGAAAATACAAACATTACACAGAGATTTTTCCCCTGGAAACCCAAACTGGGAAAACCAGCATATTCTATATTCATTCATAGTGATACATTGTTTACAATACAATATACATATAGGAGCCAACGAAATCCAAAACCCTAACCCAGTGACCTAGATTATTCAACAACCCTAATTCCTTAACCGGAAATAGAAAACCATCGACAAAAACCGTGTATCGAAAAACCGCCCAACAATGGACACAAAAATCGAGGCGACACGAAAAACGAGGCAAAAATGCAACGCGTTTCTCGAGGCAAATATTTTTTCTCCCAATAACACAAAATATAACACATACCCAACAATATTGACATCGACAAGTTCTCCTTGTCTTCAACAACAAGCATGTGTCATTCAAGCTCTCCACACTAGCATTGTTGTCTTCCTTAGTGTTTGAATCTTCAGACCCTAGGTCTTCCACTCTCCCATCATCACAAGCATCAAGACCTCCATAAATCATCAAGAGTACAAGAACTCCATGATCTTGCCCCAGCCCACTGCCTTACATCCCTTATGAACAAAGCTCCAAAAACATGCAAGGAATTAGCTCCACTCTCCATGTTTTCTACTAGGGTAGAAACCCTAGTGCTACAACAAGAACCATAAGAACCATCATCTTCAACATCATGTTCTCTAGGGTTTACATGTGTAGCACAAACCCTAGTCATCACAGGAGCAAACCCTAGCATCACACAGGAGCAATCTCTCTAAGAACATCCAAGACGTTTCTCTTTCCCCTTACCTTCTCCTAGGGTTTCCTCATGAACACTAGCATCCAACCTCTAGGGTTTCCTCATGAACCCTATTGTCTCTAAGACAAGTTCAAAGAAGAGTACAAAATGATGAATGAATACAAGAGCTCTCTCCTCCCTTGTATACACAAGTAAGAGAGGGAGGCTAACATAAAATAAAGACATGTGTCCATACAAGTAACCAATAAGGCAACCCCACATGGAGCACTCTACAATACAAGGATACACATGTCAAATTAGGGTTTATCCAACCCCAAAGTGAAATGCCCTCCAAGTCATGATATTGGGCTCAATGCCCCTCCTCCAAGATGGTGTGCACTCCAACAAGATGTTCGTCCAACATTCCCACTTCCATGGTTGTCTACTGTCTAAGTGCCCTCATGCAAGGTGCTCATCCTCTAATTGTGTGCCACATGTCCTCTAATGTGCCCAATGCTCCTCGTGTGTATCAATGTGGTCACTAAGCTCCAATGCTCCTCTTCAACATATGTGTCTGGGTCCATCACTAGCCTCCATGAAGTATACTCAACCCAAGCATCGTCAAGCCATGTTATCAACCTCCAAGGTGTATATCGCTTGGTCCTGAGTTCTAAGGGCTAAGTGCCCGTCTTCAAGTGCCCAATGGTCCTCCTGGTCAGGCACCTCCATTGATCGAGCAACCGATTCCCCCATTGTGTGCATCCAATGCGTTAGTCAGCATGCTGATCAGGGTAACAATCTCCTAGGTATGGGCGCCATGCCAACACTCTAACCAAGGTCAAGAATCCACCCAAACTAAGATATCCATATGTCCATGAAGCATCGCCAAGGGTCTAGGAGACATAACACTCTCCTAAGTCACAGGGTTTGGCAAACCTGAAGCTTTGGGTTCGAAATTCGCCGAACCTCAAAAAAATTTTCAAATTCGTTGAGGTTCACTGAACCTCAATGAATTTGAACCCCAAAATGAATTTCAAGTCGAATTTTAGGAAATTTTTTTTACAGGTTCGCCAATTAGGGTTAAAAAAACCTCTGCACAGAGAATGACATTACTGCCATTCGCACATAGGTTTCATTTCGCGACACACACTAAGTCGGGTTTTATGGTATCGTTTAGCTGTTCAAAAATTAAAAAGAACCCTTGCAAACTAGCACACACAAGTTTCATTTCCGCAACATATTTGCAAATTGCAGTTGCAAACCCCTCTCTCCAAGCTCCAGATCGAACCGCGCGCAGTCCAGACTCGATGGCTCGAAACCGTGTGGCTCAAAACCGAGAAGCGATTCTGCAAAATTCTGCTTAGACTCGGGACTGTCTCTCCATAGAGCCCACACAGGTGACACCGTGACATGACAGTGTACAACTCACGCTCAAGCCTCAACATTCAAGGGAGTCAGGACAGCAGTGACAACTAAGAGAATTGTAGACGGCGAATAAGATATACGTGACAAAAAATAAAAWGTTGGCATAGCCAGGGATGGTTGGGATGGTCGGGGACGATGCTCGTGGGTAGTGGGGCGTGCACATGGACTTGAGAAGAGTCCGAGAAAGAACAAACAATTACAATTATCTTTAAGTCAAACCATTACAATTATTTGTATGCTTTTATATTTATTACGCAATATATTTCAACATATATAATGCAATATATTCTTTTATATATATATTACGCAATGTATTGTTATATGTTATGTATTTATGACAATCACTAATAAGATGACACGTACACTTGGAAAAAATGTTGACACCTATTTCTTTGTTCTGGAAAGAAAGAGTGCATTTTACAGGAACTATTGTATTGGACAAACTATTACAAGTTTAAACTTCTTAAAGTTTTGGTATTTTCTTTTAAATTAGGTGATATAAATTTGGATGAGATATTTTTTTTTTGGTTTAAATTATATTTCTGAATATACAAATAAATTGTGTGTGTTGAAATTTTTTTAGGTCAATAAGAAAAAATTGAACAAATAACATCTTTAAAAAACAAAATCTAAAACATTTAGACCATAATTTATGCAAACAAATTATCTTTGTAATTATAAAAAATATATAAATAATTAATTTTAAATTTCCAGATCATTAATAAGTGACAAAAAAAGACAAAATAAAAGTTTGGCGTGGTCACACATAGGGAGACAAACATATACCATAAAAGTAGAATCAGCATTGTAACTGCAACAAAAGTCCATGTCACAATTCTCTTTGTAACTGAAATATATAAGTCTAGTATCTACTCATATAAAAATTTAAAATATCTGTATGTGTCTATTAGTATAAAATTTGGAGTGAGCTTACACTTATTTAAAATCTCTGAATGGTTCGCACAATATACAGATTTATTAAACAAATGGCATGGTTCATCCCTATTCTGAGCCCTAACGTGGACAAATATCTTAAGCTCAGTTAAGGAAATATTTCACTAAGGATACAGCTACGATTTGGATTTAAATAATTTGTATGCCCCTTAACACATATTACTGGCATATTGCAAAATGTTGTATTTGCTTGCTCATTTTCCAGCATTTTCTTCTATGTGGTTATATTGATATTTGTTGGATAATCCTGGAATTACAATGTTGTCTTGAATCTGAGCAATGGTCACAAATCAAACAATGAACTCTTGTGAAGAGTCACACAGATGGAAGTAAAATTTTACAGCACAATAACTTCAAGAGCATATGTTTGCATCCTTTCTTCACTCAGTATACAAAAATAAATATTCAAATGATTATGTGAATAACATATAGTAATGTTTCTAAATGCAATATTATATATATATAGTCGAACCTAAAGTCGAACCTCATCCGAACCTCATTGGAAAATTCGAACCCGAATCGAACCTAATCCTTGCCGAACCCGAACTCGAACCCGAACCGTGTGACTTAGACACTCTCCTAGCAAGGTTAAAACACTTTTGGAGTAACCCCAAAAGCTAACAACCAGTGCTCTTGGGGAGGAATCTGCAAAGACAGTTAAATATTTATAAAGTATTTTTCCAAGTCTCGTAGGGACAGTAAGATTATTATGATCAGTAATCTCTGGGTAATGCCAATAAGGTCACTGATGGCAGAGTCTTAATATCCTATGTCTTAATAGTCAGAAGTCAAAATGGTTAGTTAGTGTATCTCAAATAACCCTACTTCCCTTGAGAAAAAATAAATCAAGAGTAGTCAGAGGAGATATCAGACTTTTAGCCACCTTTAATCTATGAAAGGTCCTGTCCTTCTACATAATAGTTAGGGTTGGGGATCTTTAAAGCTATGTGCTTTCCGTATCTAGTCTTGCAGCTTATTTACAGAATTTGGTCCATTTTTCTTGCCCTTAATGTCTAACCACAATTTGTTTGTCTCTTCATTTTGCATTCTTCAGTTCCATCTTTTCTTTTATCGATATGTTTCAGTTCTGTTTTGTTAATGCTAGTGTTAGAATTGGCTGATTATACTGCTGATCCTTGTTAAACTGGGTCTAGTTTTTTCCTTTTTTTGCACATTTCAGAAAAGAGTAGATTCTCATTAATCTTTTGAAGCAAATCACAACTCGAATATTATACTAGTTTGTTAGAAAGAACTGCCAGCTGGATGTTACATGTATTTTCTTTTCAATTGCTGAGGGTGTCACAACCTAGTTTATATTCTTGAAGGTTTGCTGTTACAAAAACATGAGGTTGTTACATGACTGTGATACAGAAATCTTATCCAAGCTTGATCTAAAAACCTGATTTTTGACATTTTTATGAAGTTTGAATCAACACTAGGTTACAGAGGGCTTGGCCTATGTAGCAATGCTGATTTTTCCACAAGCTAGTTCTTAGCAGAAATTAAATGCCTATTTATGTTGTTTATTAGAACAGAGGAATTGATCAAATGTGTTGTTTATTGAGAATGGTTTGTGTAAGTGTACTTGGGGGGAGTTAAGAATTTTTGGTGGTGGAGAAAGTCTCATTGCTGAAAAAATGTAAAACCTCTGCTGCTTAACCATCTAGTTTATATGAATAATTTTATACACCAGTTTATTAAGAAGTGCTTGGGGAACTGTAATTGTAGGGATCAAGAGACCTCTATGGAAAGGCAGTGTTTAAAAGCAAAAACTGGCATAAAATTAGTGGAATACATATTGCTCGGGCAGAATATCATGAAGGTTATGTGAGTAGTCAATTCGCACCACTTGAGCTCAAGTCTTCAGCAGGACAGCTCCTTAGTGATATACTTCAAAATCAGCCACATCTTTTCCATGTTGCGGCAGCCAAACAGCTAGAGGAATTAGCTGCTGATAGGGATGATGCTATTACTCGCCAAGAGCTTAGTTCAAGTGATGCTTATTCGGTTTTACACAGGTAAGAGAACATAGTTATATATTGGGGTCCTGTAGGAGATTCAGTCATCTTTGCATTTTACTGGTAATTGCTAAGATTTTGCTGCTGATTGTGTTGTTTGGGATGTTTTAATATCTTGTTCATTTATACTGAACTTTTGATTGCAGTGTTTTTCACTCATCATATTTGAAAATTTCAAATGACTAGATTTTCTATTTGTTATGTGCAGCATGGTTTTGGTAGATAGTGAACTTGTTCTTGCTTTTGGCAAGGGAATGGATGAAGCAGGCTGGTGTAGTATACACAATTTTGTTTGATTTGTTTGAAAATGTTGAGCAATGTCTGTGTCCTTAATTGGCACACTCCAAAACCGATCTGAAGTTCTTGCTGTTGAGATAGGGATACTGATTAGATGATGAGAAAAGACAAAATGGGCTGCAGGGTCATTTCTTCTTCACTGCTAAAGGCTTAAAACTTCTGCTTCCTGTCAGTTGGATGCACTTGTGTCATTTTTCCATTTGCTGGTTATGTTTTCATTACTTATCAACTTCTTTCTGATCTTGAATATTAGCTTTGGTCAGAATTTCTTATGATTTCTCCTTTATCCAATTTTGTTTGCATGTTTGACTTTCAGCCCCTATCATTCCCTCTATCCATATATAATCTTGCTATCAGACTGATATTATAGTGATTAGTGTTACCCTTGATAAAGTCTGGGTATTTGGAAATTCACTAACAAAGAAACGGTATGACAAATAGCTACGAAAACAAAATAAACCAGAAATGATGTATAGCATTCTGCTATAGTAACAAAGCATCAAATGATTTACTTCAAGATAGAAGGATGGAATTTTTTCCTGTACATTGTACCCCAAGTTTGTTGTATGGTTATGTGACAGGCTATGGCCATTATTTTCACCACAACTTTTTCCTTCACTCAGGACATTTTTAACTGCACATTTATGTCTGTCAAGAACAAGTCCAAACTACTAAACTCTGTTAGCTTGGACTTCCTCTTTTCATTGCTTATGAAAAACTTTTAAAAAGTGATCATATTAAACAAATGAAGCAACACACATCTCATTGCCCGTGACTTTTGTTTTTATTCTCCCTACTGGTAAAAGAGAGAATTCCTTAAAGTTCCCCAGATAATTATGTTAAATTTAGAGCTTCTATTAAGTTCTTTTCAATTTACTAGACAATAATAGCATAAGCAGGATCACGGAAAGATACACAATCACAAGGTACACATCATTTATCCTGGGAAACCCTCATGGGGGAGAAAACCCAACAAAAACTTCCTTAATATAGATTGCCAATACAATGCCAAGATAAAAGACCAAACACTAGAGAATATCCAACACTGAGCAATGCGCTTCTCTCTTCCTTCTTCTGGCAACTGCAGCTTCCTTCAAACTTGTGCACTAGATGAGTGACTTGAGTGAGTGAGCTAATGAGGCGCCTTCCACTCTTATTTATACTGGCTGGTAGGTGTCTCTTCATCAAGCAGGGCCAACTTCTTCACTTAGTGGCTAAAACCACTTTAATTAGGCCTGGGGGCCAATTTCTTAATTAGCAACATATAATTAGGGTTTGACCAATCCACAAAAGGGGATTTGGTCTTATACAAAGCCCGACATGATCAATCCACAAAAGGGGATTGATCTATAAGATAATAACTCAATAATAGTAGAATATTCTTCACAGTTACAATATTTCAACAGTCCCCTTAACAAGAAGGGTATTCTACAATACAACATCATCAGGAGAGAGAGAGAGGGCAGCAACATCAACATCATCTGGAACATTGACTGACATATCTATAAATCATCGGAAGTTTTTCTCATCATCAATAACATCATCATTCACAACATGAAGCTGGAGTATCATCATCATCATCATTCACAGCATGAAGCTGGAATGACATCATCATCATCGTTCACAGCATGGAGCTGGAATCTGAAACATCAACATCAGTTAGCGTAAAAGCTATAACAACAACATCAACACCATCATTAATAGCATGAGGTTAGTATAACATCATCAACAACAACACAAGGCTGATACATCAACATCATCACAACAGGAGGCTGGAGCAACAACATCATCACAACAGGAGGCCGGGGAAACAACATCATCATCATCATAGGGCAACAGAATGAGGCAAGTGTATCAACAACATTTTGTGGTACTCTGACAGTCCTTAGGGATCTGCCCATAAATCATAGGATTCCCTAGGATATAAAATCCTAACGGAGCTACCACATGGTACTCTGACAGACCATCCTTACCGGACCTTCGATATCTTCCCAGGAATCATAAGATTCCCTAGGATTATAAAAATTGTAACAGAGCTACCACTACTGAGCACAACTAGCATATACATGCACATGTACTCTGACAGACTGTCCTTAGCGGACCTTCGGGATCTATCCAGGGATGATCAGTCCCCTAGGATATAAAATCCTAACTGAGCTCTACCCGTTGTTGGTCAGGATACCATACTATCATCATCATCATTCCCCCTTTCGAGGGAGGTCCTTTCAGACTATACCAGGTTTGGCTCGAAAGTGCTCAAACTTTACACGAGACAGAGGCTTGGTCAACACATTTGCTACCTGCTCATCTGTGCCAACATATTGGAGCTTTATAGCTCCCCTCTGCACCATATCACGAATGTAGTGATACTGGATTTCTATGTGCTTCGACTTGTCATGGAACACAGGGTTCTTCGTCATCTTTATGCAACTCTGGTTATCACATAGAATCACGGTTGCTTCCATCTCTAGATCAAATAGACCCGTCAACAACTTTCGAAGCCATATGGCTTCACAATTGGTGGAACATGCAGCAATGTATTTCTCTTTTGTCGTGCTGAGAGCAATACTGGATTGCTTCCTACTCTGCCATGAAGTCATGGCTGGCCCCAGACTGAAACAACTTTTTGAAGTGCTCTTTCTGTTAGAAACACTTCCAGCCCAATCTAAATCGATATAACCAATTATTCTGAAGTCATGATCTCCATTATAACAGAGACCAAAGTCCAACGTACCCTTAAGGTATCTCATCACATGTTTTGCAACAACAAGGTGAACACGTCTGGGCTCTACTAGATACTAACTCAAGGTGTTCACGACAAAACATATATCTGGCCCGGTATTCGTCAAATACATCAACGATCCAATGATCTGTCTGTATAGCGTAGCATCAACCAATTCTGACGAAGTATCAACTAGGAGCTTCAACTTTGTTTCCATGGGTGTGTTCATGGATTTACACTCCAACATATCAAACCACTTTAGTATTTCAACTGCATACTTCCCTTGGTTAAGGAAGATCTTCTTTGGGCTTTGCCAAACTTCAAGACCTAAGAAATAGTGCATCAGGCCTAGGTCTTTCATCACAAATTCTGCAGCGAGCTTCTTCCTACAATCCGTGATGAGCTTTTCTTCTCAAGTTAAGAATAAGTCATCCACATACAACAGTAATATAAATAGCTCATCATAATCTTGAAGTAAAAGTTAGAATTAGCTTTACTCTTGATGAAGCCCAAGCTCGTCAGGAAACTGTCAATCCTTCCATACCAAGCTCTAGGAGCTTGCTTCAATCCGTACAGAGCCATCTTCAACCTGCAGACATGAGTCTTTTTGTCTTCAACTTCAAACCCTTGAGGTTGTTCTATGTACACTTATTCTTCAATAACACCATTCAAGAACGCTGTTTTTACATCCATTTGGTGTAACTTCCACTTCATCTTGGCTGCAAGAGCTATGATGGTTCTGATAGAAGTGTATCTGGCTACAGGAGCAAACGTCTCTTCATAATCAATGCCTTCCTTTTGAGAAAAACCACGAGCTACAAACCTTGCTTTATGTTTTTCAATACTTCCATCAACAACATGTTTTATCTTGTATAACCATTTGGAAGATACCACATCTTTATTCTTCGGTGTGGTAACTATTTCCCATAAATCATTCCTTATAATGGATTGGTATTCTTCTGTCATGGCATCTGCCCATTCTTTCTTTTGAATGGCTTCTTCAAAGCAAGTAGGCTCCTTTTCTATGAGATGACACATCAAAGCCGTATAATTGGAGAATGGCTTAGGTTTCTTGACTTGTCTCATGGTTCCTTCTCGGGCACCATACTTCTCTCCATCTTGAATGAGTTCCCTTGCCCAAGCTGTCTTTCTCTTGTGAGAGATCGTCATCTGGGGAGGTTCTTGAGATTCTATCATATCATGATCTTCTTGAATCTCATCATTAGGGGAATCTGTGACTTCCCTCATTGGTTCTGCAACTCTGATAGCTACAGGTTCTTCTTCATATACTTCTTCAAGCTGGCATCTCCTTGATTTCTTGAGTGCTGCATCTTCATCAAAGGTTACATCTCTGCTGATCTCAATGTGATGGTAACCTGGTATGTAAATTTTGAAGGCCTTTGAGACTTCACAGTATCCAACAAATATTCCCTTCTTTCCTGAAGGGTCCAGCTTGGTTCTTCTTTCTTTAGGAATGTGTACAAACACTGGATAGCCAAATATCTTGAGATGGCTTACTTCTGGCTTCTTTCCGGAGAACATTTCTTTGGGGGTTTTGAACCCAAGTGCACTATGGGATAATTTGTTTTGTACATACATTGTTGTTCTTGCTTCTTTAGCCCATAAGTGCATTGGAAGGTCTTGATCTTGGTTCATAGTCTTCACTGCTTCCATTATAGTTCTATTTTTTCTTTCTGCTACACCATTTTGTTGAGGATTGTAGGGAGTGGTGAGCTCCCTCTTAATCTCGACATCTCTGCAAAATCTTACAAACTCTTTTGAGGTGTATTCTCCTCCATTATCTGACTTGAGTATCTTGATTTTTCTTTCAGAGAGATTCTCTATCAAGGCTTTGAATTCCTTGACTTTTCCAAACACTTCATCTTTTGATTTCAAGAAGTAAACCCAAGTCTTGCGAGAATAGTCATCAATAAATGACACATAGTATACATACCAGGGATGATTTTAAGGATGGAAATTTATTTTTAAATGTAGAAACCTTGGCAAATCTTACTAGTCCTTCATATGTCAACTATAAATGTTTGGTGATATTTTTGTAAAAATATTCAAATTTGTAAGTATTTTATATAGTTTTTATAAAATTTTGGCGATTTTTGAGGTAAAATAATTTTATCCTATAGAATTTGGGCGAATCATTTCTTAAAATAGTGAATCTCGTTTTTGGAAAAACCATGGAAAATTAGCCCATGAGCGAAATTTAGCCCCTAAAATCATCCCTGATACATACCCACTAAGAGAGGTGGATGGCATTGGGCCACATACATCTGAGTGGATAAGCTCCAAGATTCCTTCTGCTTTATTGTCGCTCTTCGGGAAAGGGTTCTTTATGTTCTTTCCTTGTGCACATCCCTTGCACACACCTTCATGATCAACCTTGAAATATGGCAGACTTGTAATTGCCTTGCTCACATATGGTAAGGTCTTGTAGTTGATGTGAGCTAGTCTTCTATGCCAAAGTTAACATGGACTCTTAGTGGAGTGAGTCAAGGCTACATCTGAGTGACCTTTTAAATTATACAAGCCACCTTCTTCAGTTCCAATAACAATTGCATCTTCTATGGTTTTTCCTTTAGGCCACATAAGGACTTCACCATCTATGAATGCAACCCTGAAACCTTTCTTATCTAAAGCTGAGATAGAAAGCAAATTCTTTGTCAAACCTGGTACATATAGTTCATCCTTCATCTTCATTGGGGTCTTTGAATCAAGTTTGTAGGTGGACTCTCCCACTCCTTTGATAGGGTACTGGTAATCATCTCCAAGTGTAACTTTCTGGGGAAAGTTCTTTTCTGTAAGGCTAGAGAGAATGTCTCTGTGACTTGCCATGTGCTTTGAAGCACCACTATCTATGAGCCAAGTATCCTCTCCAGGGGACACTGATCTTGAGAGGGCAGAGAATAAGACATAATCTTCAATCTTTTCTTTAACCATCTTTGTGGGTGGCTCATCATCTTCAACTGCATGGGCATGGTGTCTTTTGTTATTTCTCTTCTTATATTCTTCTCGTCTAGCTGGGAAATTCTTAGCAATATGTTCCATCTTGTCACAATGATAGCATTGATAAGAGGAGAAATCCTTTTCTCTTCTTTGACCTTTCTGAAACTTTTGGAATCTCCTCGGAGGGTGAGATTCTTTATGGATGAGTCTCTTTGGGGAGTGAGATTCCTTATGTAGGTGGGTCTCCTTGAAGTGAGACCTTCTCTTTCCTCCTTTAGCATGAGCAACTAGGGCTTGATCTTCATCCCTTGAAAGTACTGCTTCTCGGTTAGCTACTCTTGCTTCTTCTTGGACACATTCTTCCCAAAGACTGTCAAATTGTAGTTTTTCCTTTCTGGCACAAATAGTTTGGATGAAGGCATCCCAAGGTCTTGTGAGACCATTAATATCTGTTAATATGAGTTCATCTTCATCCAAGTTGTCTCCAATTGCTTYTAGCCATTCCTTGAATTGAGAAACCCTAGAGAAATAGTTATGAACTGTTTCTCCTTTCTGCATCTTTGTATTCTTGAGTTGGTTTCTCAAATTCATCTTCCGGTTAATGTTCTTTCCTTCATACACTTTGGTTAGGGCATCAAACATCTATTTTGGAGTGTTCTTAGAGGCCACTTGAGGGATCAAGTGATCTTTTATAGAGTTTGCAATGATTCTTTTGGCCCTAACCATATCCTTTTGGTACTTTGCTTTAGCTGTAGCATCTGTGGGTTTTGGTACATTTTCCTTGATGAATCTTGCAAGGTCATTCTCTTCAAGAATGAGTGCAATCCTATACTTCCAGGCACATAAGTTATCCACACATTCTAACTTGTCAACAAGCTTGGTGCTTGTAGACATCTTGACCTGTAGCTGGGAAAATGACCAAAAATTGAAAGTGCTTAGAATTTAAATCTTAACTTACCAGGAGGTGCGCTTGGCTGAGGCGAGTAGCCTGGTGCAGTCTGTTTTCTAAAAATCCAAATTTTATCCCTTGAAACTGAACCTGCGCAAATATGGACTCGTACTTCTGGCATTGGTTCTGGTTTCCTGGTACCAGTGAAAACTAGGGTTTCAATTTTTGGGAGTTCTTTCCACTGAAAAGGTGCGCTCAAGCTCCCAACGGGTTCGCTAGGCTAGGGCACAGTTCCCTAGATAGTTTTTAGGTTGAAATTCTCTTCCAACAAGCCCTAATTTTCTTGTACGACAATAGTGACGTTTTTGGTAACCCAGTGAAAGGTGCTCTATTTAGTCAAGCTCTGATACCATGTTAGATTTAGAGTTGCTATTAAGTTCTTTTCAATTTACTAGACAATAATAGCATAAGTAGGATCACTGAAAGATACACAATCACAAGGTACACAACATTTATCCAGGGAAATCCTCATGGGGGAGAAAACCCATCAAAAACTTCCTTAATATAGATTTCCAATACAATGCCAAGATAAAAGACCAAACACTAGAGAATATCCAACATTGTGCAATGCGCCTCTCTCTTCCTTCTTCCGACAACTGCAACTTCCTTCAAACTTGCACACTAGATGAGAGACTTGAGTGAGTGAGCTAATGAGGCGCCTTCCACTCTTATTTATACTGGCTGGCAGGTGCTAGGGTGGTGTCTCTTCATCAAGCAGGGCCGACTTCTTCACTTAGTGGCTAAAACCACTTTAATTAGGCCAGGGGGCCGACTTCTTAATTAACAACGTATTATTAGGGTTTGACCAATCCACAAAAGGGGATTTGGTCTTATACAAAGCCCGGCATGATAAATCCACAAAAGGGGATTGATCTATAAGATAATAACTCGATAATAGTAGAATATTCTTCGCAGTTACAATATTTCAACAAATTACATCATGCCTTAATAAGGCACTTTATCCACCTTGTTGATTTGAATAGGTTTACGTTCTAATCTAATACTGAGTCAGGGCTTAACGACTGGAACTCCACAATTTCATTGGTAATCGACAAAATCAAGCACACTTGAACAATTATGTCTCTAGAACTCTAGGCGCTTCATGTAATCAATTCAACTTGAACTGTAGCACCTACCCTATGAGCATAGTTACCAAATTTGGTTCACTGAAAAACTCGGTGAGGCAAGAGTAAGAGCTTGACTCAGCTTGGGAAAAACTCAGTAAAATCTTGGGTAGTACAACACTATAAAATATATACAGTTTTGATTAAAAAATAAATTTTCATTAATTTGAAATAAATCCATGTCCATATATGCAAAATATTAATATATGTCCAAAATTCACATATACTATATGATTCATGACTTAAGAATGGCAAGCATCTCATGTTTCTACACCTTGCCTCGAGAAAATATAAGTTCTCTGGTGGAAAATAAGAAACTCCTTGCTAGCAAGTTAGATGTTAGATCTAGATCTTTCAACTCAATTTCCCCATGATCTGTACCTCTTGCAATAATGTTGAAATTTTCTATTCTAGAGATCCTACAACAAACATTAATAGATATTAGATAATAGAAAGAAAAGAATGAAAATAATAGAGAAGACTCTTTTCTAATCTTGTATCTGCTTGATGTGAAAATGAAGAATATAGTGGACAAATAAAAGATCACTCAAGTGCTTTTGTGCTAACAAGTTGTACTTTTTAGAGTGATTTTTCTTGGACATTCTCTGGTTGGCACCACAGGCCTGACTTAAAGTGCATATGCAAATTTCTTAAATTCATGGGTATCATTGCCAAATTTTTCCACCATAGACCTAGGAAGTGTTAAGGTTTAAGCTATTATTAGGTTTCTTTTCAATTTACTAGATAACCATAACATAGATAGGATCACTGAGAGAAACACAATCACAAGATACACAACATTTATCCAGGGAAACCCTCATGGGCGAGAAAACCCAACCAAAACTTCCTTAATATAGAATCTAGATAGCCAATACAATGCCAAGACAATAAACCAAACACTAGAGAATATCCTCCACCGAGCAATGCGCCTCTCTCTTCCTTCTTCTCCCAACTGCGGCTACCAAACTTGTGCACTGAGTGAGCGAATGAGTGAGTGATCAAATGAGGCGCTGGCTTCCTTTATTTATACAAACTGGCAGGTGATGGAAAGGTGTCTCTTCACTGGGCAGGGCCGACTTGTCTTCTTAGTGGTTAAAATCACTTTAATTAGCTTGGAGGCCGACTTCTCAATTTGCATAATATAATTAGGGTTTGACCAATCCACAAGAGGGGATTTGGTCAATTATAATGCCCAACATGATCAATCCACAAAAGGGGATTGATCTAATGAATAATAACTCAATAATAAATAGAATACTCTTTGCAGTTACAATATTTCAACAGGAAGGATGATATGTCATATTACTTTAATAAAAATAAATAAATTAGATATCGAAATAAAGAAAATTACATGAAATTTCATGAAATGAGCAATTGTACATGGCAACCTATTATTTTTTTTCTCAAATTGCATTAGCAAAGGAAAACAATTGTGTCAGGGTCATGTAATCTTGCAGTTGTCTAGTGACATGTCTTTGAATTTATTAATTTGGGGGAACACTTGTCAATGCACATCGATAAACCTCTAGTCACATTCTCATCTTCATTGAATCTATCCTTATCATAAAAGTATATTGGGTTTAAAAAGTACCCAACGACATGTAAAAGGGCATTCAACTGTCTATCCCATCTAGTGCCAATTACTTGTCAAAGAGGCATGTATTGTTCAGTGTTACACCAGGGATGCATCCCCGAGGGTAGGGGATGCACTCCCTGTGTTCTTGGGCAGGGGTTCTCCAAGGGGTCATTTCCCCATGTCCATTTTTGAGGGGAATGCACAGAAACGCACAAGGGAATGCCCCCTTAAAATGGGAATTTTCAGTTTTAATTTTTGAGGCTTGACTCTGGATACTGATGAATTCAAACTGATTCTTTCACTTGTCACTTTTTACTATTTTTGAGTTTGAGTAATTTCAATTTACTATTTCAAACTTTAGTATCTACTATTTTGCTTAGTACTAATGATATTCTATAATGATGAATTTAAATCAATGTATTGATTTTTTACTATTTCTGTTTCATTTATGATTTATGAATCAATGTATTTCATTAATGAATTTGAATTTGAATCATGTTTATATCATTTACAAATTTGAAATTAGTACTATTTTATTGTTTACTATTTAGTATTTATATTGCACAATGATGAATTTGCATGGGATGAATTGTTATTGTTGAGATTTTATCATTATTATTTTTATTTTTATATTTTTAGAGATAGGGACCCCGACGTCCCCCCTGTCCACCCTAAATCAGAATTTCCCTAAAATTTGGGGGTGCTTCCACACATCCCCCATGTGTCTCCCCACTCCCACGCTTCCCTGTCCTGAAACTTAGTGGAACATTGGGGTACAATTTATAGTATATGCATATACACATATTGGTACACCCTCACACCCTGCCAAATCCATATTTCAGAAATAGTGTTCCCATACCTGCACCTTGCACCCATGAAATGAGGCAACTAAGTGTATTTAGCTCAGAAAAATTTGTCAGTACACTGCTTAGTAATGTATATGTTGATTTGGTTTGCTGCCTATGGCAGAAGCATACAAGATAGACTTCTAAGTACAGGAAGATTTGTTGTAATGCTTTTGATTAATATACACGTTACCCGTGCATTTTGGATTCCAATCGTCATCTGGCAGTTGGGAATAATGTTTTATTTTGACAATTATCTCAATCTTTTCACCAATTTTTGTTGCCAGCTTAACAAACATGCCAACTGGCAACTATATCATCACACTATCATTGGATGAGAACATGGTGAAATATTATTTTGGTATTTGTTGTGATAAACAACCTGAGTCATTCACATGCAGAAATTTATGGTTAGTGTAAATATCATAGATTGAATCTGCAAAGATATAAACATGTAAATATTAATGATAGGTGGAAAACATAAACAATCACATGGAAAATGATGGATGTGCCAAAATAGTATCGCTGCTTGACCTGGATGCTGTTATGCCCTGAATGGAACATAAACTGAGAGTACAGCATAATATACCCAAGGTAACAGAAATATCATGAAATACTCAGAAATATAATGTCACTATTTAAATGAATAGTGTTAAGTGTCACAAATAATGAAAGATTGCATAAAATAGTGTGGGACGCACTGCATCCAAAGGGATAGGTCACAGATTGCTTGCCCGAGAAAGGTAACCTGCCACCCAATAGGTATTCTACATCTTAGACCTGAAAACTCACGAAATACAGTAGAATATATTGTCTCACGATGATGAATGATGCCTTACAGTTAGCTACATATCATCTATTTATAATAGTAGATATGAATCTTAAACCTAGAGATCATGGCCAACACACCCAGAGATAATAGAATAGTAGCAGGGGCATAACAACATGCTAACTGCATAAAATGACCTTAATGACCCATCACATTGACTTAAATTGTTCAAGTAACCTCTATGAATCCATAGCATTGTTTTAAAAACTGGCTGAACCGGAACTGGAACTGGCTGGTTCAGCCAGCCAGATATCCAAAGGTACCAAACTGGGCCTCAAACCGGGCCTCAAACCGGTTCCATACCAAACTGGTCTGGGACAAGCCATGTGGGGTCTAAGACAGGTTGCCTATAAAATCCAAATTTTTGACTTTTTTTGACTCATTTTAAAAGGCAGAAGCAGGGGATTGAGAGCAAAGGAGAAATTCAACATCTTCCATTGAGGTGGGGTGGGGGGGGGGAAGTTGAGTGTTTCTATTGTCATTAGCGTATTTATTGTGGAGTGGGGATTGATTCACTGATACCATGGGGAATTAGTGGAATGGCATGAAATAGGCTTAGAATTTACAAAAACAAAATGAAGCCTCTTCCCTCAACCCGCAAGGGGGCGGCAGCCCCGCCCCGCTTGATCCTTGCAGCAGCCTCTAGTGGTTGAAAACCTGTGGACTATCATCTTGAATAAAGAACAGTCAAATGAAGAGGATAAAATCACAATTTGTTTTGGTTATAGCATGTAGACTCAGATCAATGAAGAGTCAAGAAGATAATTCAATATTCTTGTACATGAGTTATGGAGTCCATCTTGGGAGATAAATTCACTGAAGCAAATAGTCCAATTTGAGAAAGAGTCTCTAATGGCTTGGAATCTTGGATTTACATTGATGTTTCATTGTTTATGAATATATATTTTTTTAATTAAAATTTTCATATTTTATGTAGTTTTTAATAAACTGGTCCAATTCTGATCAGAGTCCGGTCAGAACCTTGGCCAGTTCTGAGTCCGATCCAAGTCCAGTTGGATTTTCGGCTGGTTCTGAGTCTGATTTCAACTTTTAAAACATTGATCCACACTAGCCATTGGAGGGCTCATCTCATATGCCACACATGTAGTATTTGTGCTAGGGGCACAACATTCCCTCCCTCCTCATGAGCTTCACCCTCGAAGCCTTAGATGATACCAAGTAGTAGGACTTTCTCATATTTTTGCTCTCTTGTTTCTACTTTTGCAGAAATTGAGATTTTTTTCTTCTATCTTTGGTCATTTCAAAGATCCCTCAACGAGTAAAGGGGCTTTATTTCTTCATTGAAAGAATTTGTGTTCCCATCCTAAGAGTGACCACTTTAGCAGTTTCAACCAGAAAAAATTGAATGTCAAATGTATTGGCAGCCAAATATTAGTGAATAGTCATGAGAACACTTCTGCAATAAAAGTGTACACTAGCTAGAATGCCTAGGAACCTCTGGTGCCGACTAAGGAAATATCAAAATAAAATCCTGGCTGTTAATGGAAATATGCCATTTGGCCATTATTTGCCATGGAGCTTAACTTACATGCATATTTGTGTTAAATATTAAGTGTTGAATGCACAAGTTTGTTACCACCACACTTGTTGTTTTTCAAAGGCCTGGAGAAGTTATCCCAGTTCTCTTGAAAGGGTACTCTTCAGGTATTTTGGAAAAATATCATATCATGGTTGTGCTTCTTAATCTGTGGTGGAAATGATCTTCCTTGTATGTTTYATGCAGAGTATAAGAGGTGACACTCATATCTTGTCCATTGCRGTGACATAATTCACTCACAGGGAATTATGATGCAAGAATAAGTCATTTAATTGAATGTGGCATACTTTCTTACATTTGGTTTTCTTTCTCAGGAAGATAGCAGAATTAAAAGCACATGAATGTCAGACAGCAGCTGGAGAGGTYATCTACATGCTAATTGTTCAGAAGTTTGTGGAGCTCAATGTACCAATGGTGCCCAGACTAGTGTCATGTATGGAAAATGGAAAGGTAGATACTTGGCTGCCAAAAGACGAGGAACTAGAATCCATTCATTCCCCAGAGATGCTTGAGATGATCAGAGAGCATATATCCAGGATTCTAGGCCGAAGAGGCAAATTGAATATTGTTGACAATCGCACGATAACTGAGATTGATAGACTAACCCTTGGACGAGTTTATGCTGCTACCATAATGTATGGCTATTTTTTGAGAAGAGCAGAACAGAGATATCAGCTGGAAATGAATTTGGAGACAATATATTCTTATTTGTCTGATGCAGATGATGTAAAGAAATATCTTTTGCACTTAGGAGAAAGTAAATTCTTTACCAGGACGAAGTGTCTCTCTGGCAAGGATTTGGATGCCATTCCTGTGGCAGATCCGTCTACATCTTCCTTGGTGGAAACTAGAACTAGACCTAGGCAGCTAAGAGACTACATAATGTCTTTTGATGCAGAAAGTTTACAAAGATGTGCAATGATGAGAACAAAAGAAAGTGTAAATATGGTCGAGAAACATGCTGAAGCTCTCTTTGGAAGGCCAGTTATACATATTGCAGCAGATGGAACAACAACTTTTGCACATGATGATGCACTCAGGTTAACATATTCCAGCTTGAAGAGGCTACTGCTGGAGGCTGTTGCGTTTGGTTCTCTCCTTTGGGATGTGGAAGGCTACGTTGGTTCCATATACACACTCTCTGATAACTGAGTCTGCCAGTCATCTGCTATAAGAATGGAAATGTTGAAAAAATGCATAATACTCTTATGGGTGTGTTTTTCTTCCGTTGTCAAAGATTCCCTTGTGTAATTTTTCTTTGTAAATTGTAACATATTTGTACAGTATATATAGAATGATGATGCAATTTCAGAATTCCTTGGCATAGTTTTTGAAGTGGGATCTTTTTTCGTTGGGTTTATGTGAAGTGTAAATTTGAGCAGTCTGTGTAAGTTAAAAATATTACAAACATAACCCAAAAAATCCTTTTTGTATTTTCTTTTTTGAGGGCGGGGCGTGGAGTGTTTTGGTCGTTAATGGACCAGTACTATTCCATATGCCAAAAAAGGAGATCTCACATGATTCTCTTACAGGATTAACCACAGGTTCCTGAACTTGTAGAATTCCGAGGGGGGTGGGGTGTGTTGGTGGTTGGGGGACTAGTACCATTCCATATGCCATAAAAGGGAGATTTCAAATGATTCTCTCACTGGATACCACAAGTTGCTGAGCTTGCACAATTCCGGGGGGTGAGGTGTGTTTGTGGTTGGTGGACCAGTGCCATTTGATATGCCAAAAAAGGGAGATCTCACATGAATCTCTCACAGGATTAACTGCGGGTGGCTGAGCTTGTACAATTCAATGAGAGAATTGAGTGTGGGAATCTGCCAAAAAAGGGAGATCTCACATGAATCTCTCACAGGATTAACTGCGGGTTGCTGAGCTTGTATAATTCAATCAGAGAATTGAGTGTGGGAATCTCACAGGATTAACGACTAGGTTTCCAAGCTTATGGAATAATGTTAAGAATCGAGATACATCCACATAGACTGAATGCTGAGGTTTAGGTAATCCACCTAAACTGATACATAAGAAATTCAGGAAGCTGAAATGGGCCACAGGGATAAATGCTTATGTGGTGTTCAAAGGAGGCAAGGCTTTTGTGATTTGTCATATGGAGTGAACTGCTCAATAGGACATATGGACCTGAATAGGTTGGGAACTTGAAAACACGAGGCTTCAAGGTTCGCCGTAGGGTGATCAACTGTTCAATACTACATATGGACCTGAATGGCCAGGAACTTTAAGCCCTAACTAGATTCATATTCCATTTAAATGACACAAAAGGATTAAAAGCTTGTCTCGAGTGAATGAAAAGGTCAAGCAATTGGAAGCCTTAGGCAAGAGGTGGAAGTACCATCAAAATGACTACTTTTTGGGCCAGCTTTTGTCCTTAATCCTAGGGTGGTTAGATGATCACTGCCATAAACAACCAAGGATGAATGAATCATCGCTAGTAGGCTCTTGGATTTAGCTGTCCAGTCTCTGAAATTCTGAAAATGGAAACCGATAGCTACCATGGCTGTATGTGCCAAAATACTCACCAGGTCTAACAGGAGGAGCCTGGAGAAGCAAAATACAAAATTCTGGGAGCAAGAGAAAGTAAGCTTTGCACATGGTATGTTCTAGCGGTTTCAAAATAGCACCCATGCCACAGACAAACAAGTTTCTTCTTCCTCTTAAAGACAAGCTCCACTCAGCGATAGTCTGAGGTAGGCCGGCAGGGGTCTCAGGGAGGCGGACAAGTGCCTCTGTATGTTGAAATGTAAAGAGAAATGATTTTTTTCATTTCTTTGGTGCATCTCATGTATGAATTTATGGCTGATATTTCTCCTGGGGCTTGTTGCGTTTGTTACATCTCCATAGTTTGACGTGTATTATTTTTAAAGTATTTTCCAATGTAGATTTCATATTTATACAAGTGATTCAGCGAGTCATTTTAATACACAATAGAAGGTCCTGTCAGCAACAATGTGAAATGATCTTCTCAATTCAACATAAAGGTCTTATTAGCAATAATGTAGAATGGTCTTATCAAGCGCGTTATGGTCAAGTGGTAAAGGTAAATTAACTTATTAAGTGCATTTTTCTCATGGTCAAGTGGTAAATTAATTGTGGTTTTAAATTTAGAGGGCTTAAAGTATGTACACCTCTGTCGATTAAGTAGTCAATTTGCTTTGGAGGGGGTGATTTGTCCCACAAATAAAGGGGTCTCATACATCAATTTGACATCTAGCTAGGCTGTGACCTTATATGATGATGATTATTATTATAGAAATTGGAGGTCTCATACATCAATTTGTCATCTAGCTAGGCTGTGACTTTAAATTAGATTATTATTATTATTGAAACTTAGGTCCAATCCACTTGAGAACATGTTTCCATGTTAATATGGATAATTTGTAGTGCTATTTTGTATTATCTGAAAGTTAGTTGGGCCAAGGCAATTTTCCTTAGGCAAGCAAATGAAGCTAGATGCAAGTGTTGGGCAATTTTCAAGTATTTGTGTAGTTAGGGTGCATGTAGTGACTCCTTGGGTTCATGTGCCCCACATTGGATTCACAAACCACACTAGGTTCATGACTATGCGCTTCTATCTTTCTCGAGTGTGAGATGACATACCTCAATCTCTCGGCTAGGATTGACCCCATAGAGTTTGGGGTGTCCCCTATGATCAAGATCCAATGTGCCATAGGAGCATTTAACCCATAATTTTAGGTAGGTCTCCTTGTGTCTATGGCATAATGACCCCCATAACAACAATTACAGGGGTCAAACCTTGTAGTAACAAGGATACATGCCTATACGTTGTAATCACACGAAGTGACCTTGTAACATGTTATAGGGTCTTCTCACTTGGTTACAAGGAATCCTCATAGCCATGGGGTTGGCTATAACCACTATTACAATCTTTGACTCCAAAATGATATGATATCAAGTAAACAAAGAAGAGACCGCCTTCAAATGACAAAGATTATGAAGGGATCCATGATTGCAATAAAGAAGATTCAGGATCTCGATTTAGTTGAAACACCATCACCCAAACTCATTTTCTTGCCCAATTTACACATGGGCAATGTGAGTTTGGCACAATTGAGGTTTTGTGTGATAGGTGTTATGGCAAACATCCAATAGACTGATGGCAACTTCATGATGTGCATGCTCAAGAGCTACAAGCATTTACTATATGGTTACTTTCACAAGTAGCTAGTGCCTCAAACTACTAGAGGAATTGGAGTACATTTGGTTTTATTCATTTAGTGAAGAGAAGGCAGAAAATCCGGATCTAAGTTCATATTACCTATCATCTTCTTGCTTGGGAATACCCAAGGTATTGGGAAAGTCTTCTAAGAAATGCGACTAATCTATACATGATGCTCTATATGTGTGGATGATGAGATCCAACCAAATGGCCTTGTGGATCTACCTACAATTACAAACCCATTAGATGAGCCACATGTTAAGAGAAGTCTCTATAGGGTGTTTTGATTGAGGAAGTAACATGTGTAGCACATGAAGAAGACTTGATTGTTACTATTAATAATTAGTGACTATGGATTAGTGTTTTACATTTTATGTGTTAAATGTGATTGAGCACGGATTGCAGTTGTCTATAATTTAAATTATAACTAAGACATTGAAATTTGAAATTTTGAAAATTAAATCATGAACAAAAGTTTGTGATTGTGACATTATCATTGTTATTGTGATAGAAAATATTGTTTTACATATTAATCATAACTTACACATTTTTACATTCTCAACTACGTATTTTACTATTTTTCAATTATATATAAGAGTGACATTGTATTGTCATCTTGATAGTTTGTTTTACATTTTAGTTAGAATCTTTACATTTCTACATTCTTAACTCTGTATTGTACCTTTATCAATTGTGTGTGTATTATACCTTTTTCAATTGTGTGTGTATTATTAGAGAAAAAAATCTTGAACTTTTTCCTCTCTTTACATGAAAAGAGATACAATATAAAATCTTCTAAAGGCACCAAAGAGTCTTCCCAATGCCCCTATGGTAGTGAAAAAGACAATCTTTAACTTTTTCTATTGTTTAAAATTAACGAGATGCAATATAAAAATCTTCAAAAGGTGTCAATGAGTCTTCCCAATGCCCCTATGATAGTGAAAAAGCATAACATCATAAAACCCAGGGAACCTCCACAAAATGTACAACTAAAAAGAAAGAACAACACAAATTCATCTAGCAATCCTTGGAGGGAGGACATCCTCAATCCCATCTGCAGATGATGTAACTAAACAATCCTCGAAGAGTCACTGCTACTCTGTGTTGAAAGTTGGCCTATTTCTTGATTGTGTTCCTAGAGGACGTGAAGAATGTGTATGTAGTGAAATCTTTCCTTTATCTCTATGACATGAAGGTGCATCCCTTGGAGTTGATACTCCTTTGCTCTCTAGTCTCTCACATCCGATTGATAACTAGTTTGGAGTCCCCATATAAATGCAATGATCATCAAAATGTTTTCCGCCCTTACTTTTGAATTCACATTCAAACGTGAGCTTTTGTTGTTCAAAGATATGCAACAAACCCCTTGCCCCAATATCTCCAAGGCGTTGGTTAGGAGTCCCAACAAAAAAACTCTAAGGCCAGGACTCGACAACCTCCAAGTCAGCCACTACACTGTGTCTTTTATTTATGACTTTTCTCAAAATATTTGTACGCCCCTTTGGTCTTATAAAGGCTATGATAGGGGTGCAAATTGATTTTGAAAGTGAGTAGCATTCCTAGATAACCAAATGGCCCAATTCACACAAAGGGGAAACAAGTGGTGGTCTTTTCGTAACCTTGTCGTCTAGGAATGCTTCAAGGGCTTTCTCCACTGAGATGCCTTCTCATGAACCTTTGCCTCCAGTTAGTCCCTTAACCATTGAGCATACCTATGAAGTAAAGTCACATTTCAAAACAACTGGGACACTTTTTGAGCTCTCCCTACATAACATACATATTCTTGGACCTTGCCATGACTTCTTTTGCAGGTGTCATATGTCAAGACCTCTTATTATTAAATAACCCATAAAAAGATCTTGATCTTAAAGGGCACTTGTAGTTTCAAAATCAAGTACCACTTCCAAGACTCCTCAACCTCCCCTTGACTTGCTAAAGCCATTTGATAGTATACATTGACAATGCAAGTAACTCCTATCTTATTGTAGTCCAGATCAAATTGTTTGATTGATCTCTTATCTTGATTGATTCCCTTTGCAAGTTTAGTATGTATGCTTCCCATTCTATTGCCAATTCATTTTGTGATGCTCACTAATTTTAACTTTCCTAGCACCAGACCCACAAGTTTTCATTGTTTTGTCATAAACCTTTGCAAGGAAAAAACAATTTTGAGAGTGTAGGTTGTCTATTAACACTCATGATAGTGTTGGAACCTCCTTTACCCCCTTCCAGGGGTTGGACCCTAACATCACCTATTGGCCATTCCCAACCAACCAAGCCA
The DNA here is from genome assembly GCA_009831015.1 of Picea engelmannii. Classification (NCBI taxonomy): domain Eukaryota; kingdom Viridiplantae; phylum Streptophyta; class Pinopsida; order Pinales; family Pinaceae; genus Picea; species Picea engelmannii. Next base: position 199,885 of record ML787045.1, read on the forward strand.
AGTGATTTCCAATGAGTGGGTATGACCCCACCATGGCTTGCCCACCGTTTGAACTAACTACAATGGATTTCCTTGGGCACTTGATAATCTCCAACATTGAGTGGTGCTACATGCCTCTATCTCATAACACTTTCATTACTCTAACAAAAGGAATTCAGTTTCCATATCCCCTAGGCATCGATGAAATCTAACAAAAGGGTTTCAAGTCTTTTAATCCCCATCCTCCCTCTTTGTTTGGTTTTGCAATCCTTTTCCATTTGACGAGGGGAATTACTTGCTTATTGCACTTTCTATTGCACATCTATTTGGAGCATAGTTTTCTAACCTTGTTTAAAACACCCTTGGGAATGATGGAGAGGGACATCCAAACAACAAGAGTAGCCTCAACAACATGTTTGAGAAAAGTTAGTCTCCTCCTTATTGAGGTTCAATGATTGCATGGTGTTGAGGAAAAGGTATGCGAGACCTTACTCAATAATTTTCGAATCTTATCTGGCTAGGACAAGATAGTTGAGAATGTTACCCGGGGTTTATAGCCTCAAAACATTTACCCTATCCAAGAGTATTAATTACAGAGGATCGAGGCTGATTTTTAAAAGTTTAATTTTGAAACCACATAAACAAATTGAAATTTAAACTAGCTATATGTCTATAGGTTTTACAATTAAAATAGACACAGAGACAGAAATGAAAATGAAGAACCAAGTCAATAAACACAAATATGAGATAGGATAATAATCGATTTTATTCAATTCCGAGATACAAAAAAATGTATTCATTCTTTACAAACCCCTGCGAGGGTAGGGACAAAAGTCAAATTTAGAGATCTCCGATGGACACCATACAAAAATACTCTGACATCGAAATGAAACTGAAATCTAATGATGTGGATCAACTTGCCACAACATGCTTCCACTTGACTCTGCAAAATATTCTTTATCAGATATGAAAATTAATTCATAAACAAACAAGAGTACACAGACTATCAAGAACAAGTTAAACACCTCAAAGATAAGCCGGTGAAAGATATAATTTAGCTTTGAATCTCATTGCCTTCAATAAGATCCTGCTGTCATCAAGAGGATTATGATTTCAAATACTTCAGAAGTGAAATAAAACTGAAACTATATCAAACATTAGAGAGAAAACCTTAGTACTGTGGTTCTCTTGTTTTTTTCCTCCTTTGTTTCTTCATTCAATTAAGCTTTTATTATTTTCCCAATCAGTTGAAGTAGTTCAACTAATTTTGTTAGTTAAGTCAATTAACTTAACAAATTGGTTTAGGAGAAATACATAATAATAATATATAATTAAGGGTTTTAATTTAACTCTTGTGGATTTTTAAACTAGATATTTAAATATCAACAATAATTTAATCATATATATATATATATATATATATATATATATATATATATATATATATATATATATATATATATATATATATATATATCCACATTATCCACAAAATATCCAAAAATAAGGCTTGCTGTCCAAAATATGTTGAAAACCATTAAACATTGTCATCATCAATGAAAAACATAAAAATAAGCATTTAGAACCCATATTTGCTGCTTTGCGAGTCATACTTCCTCTTCTCACTGTTGTCCCCAACTGGCTTCTCTTGAGTGGCCTTTGGTTGGTTAGACCTTTGAGGCTATATTTCACTGATCACATGGGAGAAGTCATCCTTGAGGTGGAGGCGAGAGGACACAGATTTGGAGGAATCAATAGATGGACTAGAGGGGAGGCCGTTGCTTTTCCTTTCTCTTGCATTGGTTGTGGAATCTCGGTTTTCAATCTTTTGCTAGTGTGCAGGGATTGTACTCGCGAAACAACGGGAGCAATTTGAACATTGGGGTTGGTGGTGGTAAAGGCAATGACACAATAGGCCAACCACGATGGTGACAGATAAGTTGGTGGAAAATTTCTTGCCAACCATCATTTGCGGGGACTTCGGGTTGAAAAGATACTTGTGGAGGAGCGAGAATGTCGAGAATATTCTGAGGAGGCTAGAAAGAGGGTCTTTCTGGTCGAGGGTGCAATATCCCATGGCCAACCCAATTAAAGAACCCAACTTGGAACAACTAGTTCAATTCTTGTGGGTCAACGTAAAAATTGATAGAAAATCTAGGCCTCCTATGATCTCGATTCCAATTTCCCCTGTCTCTGTTATTTCGACCATTGCTGCCTCTACTGAAAAATATCATCCTGTAGCAACCGTTTGTCAGTAATGAAGCTCTTAATTAAACCATACATGAAACTCTGCTTACATGAATCAAAAGTTGGCTCTAAAATTACCACGAGATACATGCAAATCCATCCATAACACATCATTTATTAATTGCTACGTGAACAATGAATGATAGGATTCATGGAAAATATGTAGGGCTTGTAATTAATGAAAAATAATATCATGGAGGGGATCAAAATACGAATATTTTAAAAAATTTAATAAACAAATTAACTGTGTATTTAAAAACATCTAGAATATCAGTCCTCAACCCTTGTCATAACAATTTCCCTTTATTTCACACAAAATCATCTTTTAAAATTTATATTATAGAACAAGGATGAAATAAGTGAAATTGGGATCGTTGAGGGAGTGTAATTAGCGAATAATGGTAGAATGATACAAAAACTTTACGAATACCGTTCAAGTAAAAAATCAAAACATGCTATCTCTAATGCAATCGAAATATATCTCTGTTCAAAATTTTTAAGTTTAAACAATATTCTGTTTCCAAAACAATAGTAAACTCATTGCTCGTTGGCCTCCGAACTGTATTACATAGTAAACTATTTGATATGCCCAGAATTATTTAACCAAAGTAACCATGATAACAATACTGTCATTATATAACATAATCGATGAACAACATCATAATCGCTACATGAATACAATAATAATCGTAGAGTGGACGAGCCACGATTCATAACATCAACCACATAAAAGGTCCTTTAAATCCCATAGGGTCACACACAACTCTCAAAAAAAAAAACTCACAACCATCATTAAATCGAACCACCATTCACTGCAACTCTTTTAATTTCATTTTGGGCAGTATTATTCAATTCGAGCATCAGAGATTTCAAACACAAGTGCTTTCGCAAACAATAAAACATGACGATTTAACCAAGATAAGTAACATTTGCTATCGGAAACACAAGCTTCAACAGACTGTAACTTCCAGTGAATAGGGGAGTACAAGACTCTTTCCACAATTGCCAAGAAAGAAACCAATTAAACTCATACCCAAGTAACTGAGCAAGAACAATGATCTCATCAAACTCAAACTGGAGTAAGCAACGCCTTCACTATAATGCATAGGGTTCGATATATATCAATGAAAATAAGTGGTAGAAACAACGGGGAAATTAAACAGAGGGTTTGGTAGTTGCATAGCACAGAAAGTTCACTTCACAGGTGCTTCACCTCAATAGTCACAGGGTCGAGGTTATGGCGCGAATATATTAACCACAGAGACCAACAACATTAACTGATAGGTGGAGTATTCAAAAAACCCAGAGGTAAGGCAGAGATAACCCATTTCAACAGGGAGACCAAACCCACAATAAAGAACCATAGGCAAGGTAGGCCCAACCACAAAATTTTACTCAACAAATGTTTGCGAACAGTTACACATAACAAAGACACCGCGACCATTTTTTTAATGCCAATAGTTTCAGAAAAACTACCATAGGAAACCAATGATGCAATCATAAATACACAGTCCAAAAAAAACATCGTGAAAACTTGAGAATTACACAAACCACGAGCAACCAGAACCAACATTTTCATTTAAGGGCAGAGCGAATTTCATGGATGGAGAAATAAGAGAAACCCCATACCTGTAGAAGATGGCGCAAGGATAAATGAACATGAGGTATACCTCTTCCACGACCGAGCAAGGCAAAGACACAACAATTAACATAGGGAAATGCAAATGGCTAGGGTGGCGGGCTCGAGGAGAGTAAGAGTGGCGTGCATTTACTGTACATCGCTTCTCCCTTGGCCTTCATTCATGTATAGTACGATCCAAATGCGATATTCAACTCACTTCCATTACCATTTCCAATTAACAATACAAACCCAATAATCCAAAGTTTGCATACGAACAAATTCTAAAATGCGCCAACCCTTGCCCCATTCCAATTAACATATGACTAGTTGCTTAGGGATGCCACTAACATTGCAATCAAACAATGCACACCACAATTGTAACAAGGGTTGGGGTGGTCACCCATAATCAATATACAATCAAATTCAAACTGGAGTATCATTCCTTCACCCATTAAAGCAGCATAACACATTTTGTAAAAGATAATCAAGACCACTTTTTCCACTGTTTTAACCATCTTGCCCATAAATTCTTATCATAAGTGTTTTATCTACGATTCGAAGTGAATGAGCTATAACATTTGTGATGCAATCAACACATAGGTAAACAAAATATAAGTGTTGCTTCTCCACCATAGTGCAATCAATCAAACAAGGGGTCCCACCTACTTGTATATTATTAATATAATTTAAATAATAAGGCTTGGAAATCATTTGCGAGCATGGTACCCAACGTTGCGCTTTTAAATGTTAACAAACTGACGAATCCACATGAAAATCTGTTCCTAACTGATTAAGAACTCAGAATCTCTGGTTTCCCAGGTCAGTGAATCACAGATCAATGAAACAATGACCAGCATGACTATGCAACATGGGGAAGCGAGGTGGTTTAAGGGAGATAATGAGATGAGAGTTTGGGGAATAACTCATGAAAAGTAGTACGCATGAGGGGGTTTGGCCCTATATGCATAACATTCAATCAGTTTCAGTCATAGTAATTCTTCAATTTTCAAGGAGAAATTTTCTTGTATGCTCTCTTGGATCTCAGGATGGAGGGAAGAAAGGGATAGTAGAAACTGGGGAAGAAGACCAAATCATCTATCTAACGACAGTACTAAAAGAAAAATCATTTTCAATGCTATCTAGAAGGAGGACATCGTGACAACGATGCACAATGTATTGTCTTTGATCAACAATACTTGCAGAGTGGTATTGTTGTGGCAAAGATGATCCAAAATCTTATTCCTGATAAACATCAAACCCAAAAAAGAAGAAAAATGAAATAATAGAAAAAATAAAAGCATGGATTGAAAAGCTAATAAAACATAGCACATAAACAAACAAACCAAAAATATATGTACAACAATGATTCTCATATGACGTTAAGCCTTCAAGATGGATCTACATAGTTCTTTAAGTGGAAACCGTTTGTACTATAAGAAAATAAGCGCTATTCCAAATCCTTTAAAAGATAAGAGTATGCACCAAGGACAAAAACGATTTTGAAAGGGCCTAGCCAAAGTTTCTGAAACTTCGAATGTCTCCCTCTGTCAGCATGGGCTGAGTCCCAAAGTAAGACTTTCTCTTTCACCTTAAATTTGACAGCCTTGGCTTGTTTATTAAAATATTTTTTTACAGTTTGTTGTCTTCTTTTTATGTCCTCCAGGGAAAAATTTCTTTTCTCTTCTAGGGATAATAGTGTATTTATCCTTTGGGAGACATTTGAAGAATTCAACTCTTCAACCTGTAGTATCAGTCGTAGAGAGTAGAGTTCCAACTCAGTAGGAAGAATGGATTCTTGGCCATAACAAAGATGGAAGGGAGTGCAACCTGTGATTTCCTTGGAGGTAGTGCGGTCTGCCCAAAGGGCATAAGTGAGGAGGGTGTGCCATTGACGAGAATTATCTTCAATGAGCCTTTTTATGATCTTGGACATATTCCTGTTGGTGGAGTCAACCTGCCCATTTCCTTGGGGGTAATAAGAGGATGAAGTGAAATGTTTAACTCCCAACTTAGCTAAAAATTGAGTTAATTTTGCAAAAATTAAAGCATGACCGTTATCTGTGATAATTTCTAAAGGAATTCCAAATCTGGAGAAAATATTAGTTTCCAGGAAAGAGATTACTTGTTTTTCCTGTGAATTCCTAAAAGGGATAACTTCAGTCCACTTAGTGAAATAATCGGTGGCTGTTAGAATGAAAATATTCCCTGCAGAACACGAAGGATTAATAGGTCCAATGAAATCAAGGCCCCATTTGGAAAAGGGAAAATACGAAAGAACCGGTTGCAGTAGCATATCATAAAGACGTTCTTTCCCAACAACTTTTTGGCATTTGTCACAAGACCTTGCGAATTTATATGAATCCTGGAAAATCAAAGGCCAATAATAACCATTCCTTATGATTTTAAAATCAATGGCCTTAGCATAAAAGTGACCACCAAGATGAATGACAAAATCTGAAGATCCATGCGTTTCGCGTAGTAATTTCTGTGCCTCTTCATTGTTTACACATCGAAGTAATACACCATCAACAAACCTTATAAACATGAAGTTTCCTAAAATAACATATCGAGAGGATTCTAGGTAGAGTCTTCTCCTCTGATGATGATCTGAATCATCTGGGCATTTCTGGTACTGCAAGTAATACACCATATTTTTATACCAGGGGTGTTCAACTATAAAAAGGGTCTGATTTTCGATATAGAACAGTGCTGAAAGAGGGTTATCCTGATCATCAATCTCTTCACTTTGTTCAGGATGCTGAGCTAAGTGAGGGGCTAGGTCTCGTCCCTTGATTGTTTTTGAAGTCATGATCGTTAAATCATGCTCCTAAATCTTGGCAAGCTAATGTGCAAGTTTTCCTGAAAGATATGTTTGTGAAAGCATGAACTTAACAACATGCAAAGGGACTTTTACTTGCGTATGTTTTCCTAGAATAAAGTGGAGAATTTTTTCTATAGCCTTAACAAGAGAAAAACCATGTTTCTCAATATAGGAATACTTGAATTTGTCATCTGACTAACTTTGGCTCATGTAAGCTACAAGTTTTTCGTTATCCTGGTCATCATCTTGTATGAGAATAACATAAACTGCCTCCTCCGTGGCATTAGTGTAAATGATAAATTCTTTCCCAAAATCCGGTTTCGCAAGAACTGGTGAAAAACTGATTGCTTTATTAATCCCAATGAAAGTATTTTCGACGTCATCTGTCCAATAAAAAGAGCGATCCTATTTTAGAAGATTATGTATTTGTTTGACCATTAAAGAAAAATCAGGGACAAATTTGCAGACAAAGTTGATAATGCCCATAAAGGCTTGAACCTCCTTCTTGGAAGTAGGGGAAGGAAGGTTCAGAATAACACTGATCCTCTCGGGGTCTATGCTTATTCTTGAATTAGAGACGATATGTCCAAGGAACTTTCCCTCAGTGACACAAAAAATAGATTTGGAAGGATTTAAGGAAATGCCGAATTTCTTGCATCGCATAAGAATTTTTTGAAGATGACCAAAATGATCTAATCAGTTCTTTGAGTAAATAGTTAAATCATCCATATATACTTGGATAATATTACCAATAAGATCGTCAAAAAACATCCGCATATCTCTTTGGAAGGTGGCACCTGCATTAGATAAGACAAAATGCATGCGTTCATAAGCAAATGTGCCCCAACGTGTAGTGAAAGTGGTTTTGTATCTATCTGTCTTTTTTACCTTGATCTGATTATAACCAGAGAAACCCTCAAGTAAGGACATCATTTGTGACCCTGCAACTTGATGCAAAATCATTTCCATGTTAGGGAGAAGAAAATGGTCTTTTACGCTTGCTCTATTCAACGCGTGAAAATCAACGCACAAACATATCTGACCAGTTGTCTTTCGAACAGGGACCAAATTGGAAACCCACTCAGAATACTTAACTGGAAAAATTATATCAGCCTTCAAAAGTTTTTCCAACTCCTTCCTAATAGTAGCTTCAAGCGCAGGGTTAATGGGTCTTTTCTTTTTCCTAACTGGTTTTATCCCTTTCTTAATAGGAATGACATGCTGTATGAGAGCAGGATCAAAACCACAAAGATCTTCATATAACCAAGCAAAAACATCTTGAAATTCACGAAGTAGCTCAATGAATTTCAACTTTTCTTCATCAGTACATTGGGCACCTATCTTAACATTCTTGGGGGAATTAGGTGTTCCAATGTTCAAGGAAATGGTTTCACCCACCTTCCTTTTTGACTCCTATTCTTTATGCATTTCTTTATTGCCTATATCACTCAATGAAAATGAACTTTCGAGAGGAGTCAAGCCTTTCATAATTTTTTCGTTTTCCATGGATATAATCTCCTTGGGCTTAAATGGTTCAATTTGTATGAAAGCACATATGCCTTCATCACTAGGGAAGACCTGCCATGACTCTACATCATTAGGATTGTGAGGACAATATAAAGATTGAAAAGTACAATAAGGCCTTTGAGGCAGAAGTTGTCAAGTGGGAGATGCTACAAATACAACTAACTTGTTAGCCATTTAATTAAGTTCCCTTTTAACATGAGTGATGTTAAATGATAACAAGTTCGAGATAAGTGTCCAAACAACTTGGGTGTATCATTTTATCATCTTATTGCTAGGAGAGTAGATTTTACATACAAGGTTCACAACAAGTTTAGAGTCCCCAAAAACTGTAAGATGTCCACAACCTAAGTTATAGGCATTTTCAATGCCTAGAAATAATGCTTCAAACTTGGTGACCTTGTTCGTGCAAACAAATTTTAACCTATAAGAAAAGTTGTGAATTCTACCTACAAGTGAGTATAAGATAATTCCATCTCCATTACCTTCATTGGAGCATGAGCCATCGAAGTGCATGTGCTACATACCATCTTCCAGATCAATTTGTTCCAATGTAGTGTCATCCTCATCCACAAAGATGGAGTACACTCCTAAGTCTTCCTCGACATAATTTACGTTAGGCTGTGGAATTCTCTCTATGTATGGTGATATTCTTCCTTCCCCTAGGACTGTAATATTCTTTCAATTCCGAGAAATGGATAAGTGTGTCCCATCAAGTGAAATATATCCTCTTGTAAAGGCTTGCCAGTCTCTTCCTAAGATAATATAATAGTTACTTACTGGCATGTTGATTACCTGGATGTTGAGGGTTGTCCTTATTTCAGGATGTGCGCATAGAACTAAAGTCATGTCTTTGATTTCACCTATAGTTGACTGTTGTAGACTTTTATAGGAGAGCATACTTCTATAATTTTCATTAGTACACGATAAGCCTAGCTTCCATGATTATTTTCGATATTATGCTTGGAGTCGAACCGTCGTCAATTAGGCAACAATGGGCTATTTTATCCATAATTTTTACAGAAATAAAAAATGAGGTTTTTTTTACAGGGTGTCTAAAATTATTTACACCTATTTTATTTACAGTGGAATCCTATTCTTTCGTCTCTTCAAAAAGATTGGCTATAGTGGAAGCTTTACCTTCCATAAAGTTCTTGAGATGATTTTGCTGTTCAGGGATGAAAACCATGTCCAAAAGAGTGGCATCGACTTTGATATTAGCCAATTGGTTGAGGATGTTGTATTTGGAAGAGGGAAGAGGGGAAGAAAATCCTTGACTTTCGGGAATTTTGGTAGCTTGTACAATAGCAACTTGCAAAGATGAGCTTGGAATAGAAGAAGTACGAGGGGGATCATATTTTCCTTTAGAAGAATACGATTTGTTCCTAGTGTTTATGATCATAACATCTTTCGGTTCCGCCCAATCTAGAATGACAATAGTGGCTTGGGGATTTTTACCAAATATTTTATCTCTGACACTCTTCTTAACTTCGAAAGTATTTTCCTCATGGTTTTCTTCACAAAATTTACACCGACTGCGAGACATAATGGCCTTTGGCTGAAACRTATTCTCATTTGTATTCTTAAAAGGCATTGAGGAGGAAGAAGATGCCCTGGGGGTGAGTGAAGGGACATTTCCCTTTCGTTCATATGCTATCATCCGATTGTTCATATCTTGCACAAGTTGTAGGAGGAMAAACATCTCTGTTTGTTTAATTGAGTCCCCCTTAGGGAGACCTGTTCTTTCTAGTTGTTCTTCATATTCTAGAAARGTATGAAGAGAAGAACCAAGATTGCCAATAGCTTTTTCTTCAAGCCTATTCCGATAAGGGGAAGGTAGAGAATTATAGTAATGCATGGAAGAAACTTGGTTCTGGGGGMAAATAAGTTCGGGGATTTGATTATACAACTTGGTGAAGCGAAGGTTGAAAGACTTAATAGTCTCACCRTCCTTGTACACAATGTTATTATATTCCTGTAATTGTTCACATGGGCTCTTAGACTGCCCATAAGTGGACTTGAACCAGTAAACTGACTCTTCCCAAGTGGAAAGAATCTTGGGAGGGAGATAATTTTTTTTTGTCATTACTTCCCCTTCAAGAGAGTTGACAAATAAGCGCATGCAAGTATCATTATCATTAGCTCCGATATTATGACAGGCATTAGAGAATGCTACCAAGTGCTTGTTTGTAGTGACTGTATTATTTCCTGAAAACCTAGGTAGATGCTATTTAAATTTTGGTAACGAATGAGTAGCAGGTGCTAGGTTCAAGGGAGAGGATACGTGCCACGAGGTGGTAGTGGCATCTTCCTCAAATTGAAAAAGCCCGTATTTCTTTATGATCTTAGCATGGTTGGTCGTAGATTGGAAAGGAACTTGGAGACTGTATATACTACCAATTACTGATGAGGCCGAAGGTTGAGATGACGAGGCACCTCCAATACCACCAGAGCCACCCGCAGATGCCATTTTGGGATTGATGGGTAAGGGGGAAAATGGTGAAATGGAAGAGTCAGACACAATTCTCCTTAGAGTACTTTCTTGGGTTGACAAAATGGATTTGCTCCTTCCTATTTCAATGATAGGAATGGCTTCAGGGGACAATCCTCTTCTTCTTCTAGAGATGTGAGGATTTGAGGACATGAAAAAGAAGACCAAAGATTTAGGAAAGGGAAGGTTATTTCTGATTTCGAGGTTGCCTTTTCCTATCTTCCCAACGTTTACAAATACTTATGTCTTGTTCAACCACTTCCCAAGAGTGCTCAAGCTCATCCCGAGTGCTAGCGGTTTCTAGAATAGTATTGAATAAAGTTAAGGCAATGCTAGTTTGATCTTTTAGGCCGCGTTCGATATAAGGCTGTCTTGTAAAAGGTACTATCATGAGAAAAATCAATCAAAGAGTACTTGTATAAAACATAAATATTCAAATATAACCGTGAATACAATCAACCAGAGACATATGGAAGATCTCCCCAGTATGGTCGCCAAATAAATGTTGAGGAAAATGTATGAGAGACCTTACTCAATCATTTTCGAATCTTATCTGGCTAGGAAAAAATAGTTGGGAATGTTACCCAGGGTTTATAGCGTCAAAATATTCACCCAATGCAAGAGTATTAATTACAGAGGATCGAGGCTGGTTTTTAAAAGTTTATATTTGAAACCACATAAATAAACTGAAATTTAAACTAGCTATATGTCTACAGGTTTTACAATTAAAATAGACATAGAGACAAAAATGAAATTGAAGAACGAAATCAATAAACACAAATATGAGACATGACAATAATCGATTTTATTCAATTCCGAGATACAGAAAAAATGTATTCCTTCTTTACAAAACCTTGCGAGGGTAGGGACCAAAGTCAGATTTAGAGATCTCCGATGGACACCATACAAAAAGACTTTGACATCGAAATGAAACTGAAATCTAATGATCTGAATCAACTTTCCACAACATGTTGCCACTTGAATCTACAAAATATTCTTTATCAGATATGAAAATTAATTCATAAACAAACAAGAGTACAAAGACTATCAAGAACAAGTTAAACACCTTAAAGACAAGCTGCTGAAAGATATAATTCAGCTTTGAATCTCACTTCCTTCAATAAGACCTTGCTGTCATCAAGAGGATTAGGCTTTCAAATACTTTAGAAGTGAAACAAAACTGAAACTATCTCAAACATTAGAGACAAAACCTCAGTACTGTGGTTCTACTTCTATTTTTTTTCCTTCTTTGTCTCTTCATCAATTGAGATTTTATTCTTTTCCCAATCATTTGAAGTAGTTCAACTACTTTTGTTAGTTAAGTCAATTAACTTAAGAAATTGGTTTAGGATAAATAAATAATAAGAATATATAATTAAGAGTCTTAATAAATAATAACTGAAATAGGTGGGACCCCTTGTGATTCCCATCAATTCTTCTTTCTTAATCTTCAAATATAAAACACAAAAGATAATCATTTAAACCATATGACACCCTTGTAACTCCCGTGGATTTTTAAACTGGATATTTAAATATCAGCAATAATTTATATTGTATCCAATACACACACACATTATCCACAAAATATCCAAAAATAAGGCTTGTTGTCCAAAATATGATGAAAACCATTAAACACTGTCCTCATCACTGAAAAACATAAACATAATCATTTAGAACCCATATTTGCTTCTTTGCGAGGCATACTTCCTATTCTCATTACTGTCCCCAACTGACTTCACTTTTGGTTGGTTAAACCTTTGAGGCTGTATTTCAATGATCACATGGGAGCAGTCATCCATGAGGTGGAGGTGGGAGGACACATATTTGGAGGAGTCAGTGGATAGACTAGAGGAGGACGCCACTGTTTTTACTTTGACTTGCACTGGTTGTGGAATCTCAGTTTTCAATCTTTTGCTAGCGTGCAATGATTGTACTGGAGAAACAACGAGATAAATTTGAAAATTGGGGTTAATTGGTGGTGGTAAAGGCAATGGCATAGTAGGCCAACCACGATGGTGAGATACATGCTAGTGGAATATTTCTTGCCAACCGTCATTTGCAGGGACTACGAGCTGAAAAGACACATTTGGAGGAACGAGAATGTTGGGAATATTCAGAGGATGCTGGAAAGGGGGTCTTTCTTGTCGAGGGTGTAGTATCCCATGGCCAACCTAATTAAAGAACCCATCTTGGAACAACTGGTTCAATTCTTGTGGGTCAGTGTCAAAATGGATAGAAAATCTAGGCCTCCTATGGCCTTGATTCCAATTTCTCATGCCTCTGTTATTTCGACCATTGCAGCCTCTACTGAAAAATATCATCCCGTAGCAACCATTTGTTAGTAATGAAGCTCTTGATTAAACCATACATGAAACTCTGCTTACATGAATCAAAATTTGTCTCTAAAATTACCATGAGATACATGCGAATCCATCCATAACACATCATTTATTAATTGCTACGTGAACATGGAATGATAAGGTTCATGGGAAATATGTAGGGCTTGTAATTAGAAAAAAATGATATCATGGAGGGGATCAAAATACGAATACTGTTCAACAATTAATAAACAAATTAAATATGTATTTAAAAATATCCAGAATATTATTCCTCAACCCTTGTCATATCAATTTCCCTTTATTTCACACTCATCTTTTAAACTTTAAATTACAGAACAAGGATCAAATAAGTGAAATCAGGATCGTGGAGGGAGTGTAATTAACGAAAAATGGTAGAATGATAGGGAAATTTTACAGATGCTGTTCAAGTAAAAAATCAAAACATGCTATCTCTGATGCAATCAAAATATATCACTGTTCAAAATTTTGAAGTTTAAACAATATTCTGTTTCCAAAACAATAACCCAAACTGATGCTTTCTTTAACAAAATTGCTTGCTCGCTGGCCTCCGAATTGTATTACACAGTAAACTATTTGATATGCCCATAATTATTTAACCAAAGTAACCATGATAACAATACTGTTATTATATAACATAATTGACGAACAACATCATAATTGCTACAGGAATACACCAATAATCGTAGAGTGGACGAGCCATGATTCATAACATCGACCCCATCAAAGGTCCTTTAAATCCCACATAGTCACACACAACGCTCCCAAAAAAAAACTCATAGACATCATTAAATCGAACCACTATTCACTGCAACCCTTTTTAATTTCATTATGGGCAGTATTATTCAATTCGAGCATCAGAAATTTCAAACATAGGTGATTTCGTAAACAATAAAACATGACGATTTAGCCAAGATAAGTAACATTTTATATCGGAAACACAAGCTTCAACAGACTGTAACTTCCAGTGAATACAAGACTCTTTCCACAATTTCCAAGCAAGAGACCAATTAAACCCATGCCTAAGTAACTGAGCAAGAACAATGCTCTCATCAAACTCAAATTGGAGTAAGAAAATCCTTCACTGTAATGAGTAGGGCTCGATATATATCAATGATAGTAAGTGGTAGAGACAACGAGGCAATTAAACATAGGGTTTGATAGTTGCATAACACAAAAATTTCACTCCGCACATGCTTCACCTCAATAGTCACATGGTCGAGGTTATGGCACGGGTATATTAACAACAAAGACCAACAATGTTAATTTATAGGTGGAGTATTCACAAAACCAAGAGGTAAGGTAGAGATGATCCATTTCAACAGGGAGACCAAACCCACAATAAAGAACCATAAGCAAGGTAGGCCCAACCACAAAATTTTACTCAACAAATATTTGCGAATAGTTACACACAAAAAAGACATCGTGACTATTTTTTTACTTCCAATAGTCTCATAACAACCACAATAGGAAACCAAGGACGCAACCATAAATACACAGTCCAAAAAAAACATCATGACAACTTGAGAATTACACAGACCATGAGCAACCAAAGCGAACATTTTGATTTAAGGGCAGAGCGAATTTCATGGATGGAGAAATAAGAGAAACCCCATACTTGTAGAATATGGCACAAGGAGAAATGACCAGGAGATATACCTCTTCCACGATCGAGCAAGGCGGAGTAGAAACAACTAACACAGGGCAATGCAAATGGCTAGGGTGGTGGGATCGATGAGAGTAAGAGTGATGTGCATTTACTACACGTATATTCTCCCTTGGCCTTCATTCATGGCTAGGACGAGCCAAATGCGCTATCTAGCTCATGTTCCATTACCATTTCCAATTAACAATACAAACCCAATAATCCAAAGTTTGCATACGAAATTCTAAAATGCGCCAACCCTTGCCCCATTCCAATTAACATATGACTAGTAGCTTAGGGATGCCACTAACATTGCCATCAAAAAATGCACACCACAATTGTAACAAGGGTTGGGGTAGTCACCCATAATCCATATACAATCAAATTCAAAATGGAGTATCATTCCTTCACCCATTAAAGAAACATAACAAATTTTGCAAGAGATAATCAAGACCACTTTTTCCACTGTTTTAACCATCTTGCGTAGAAATTCTTATCATAATCATTTTATCTACGATTCATTTTTAAGCACTAAATAGTGGCACATTACCCCTTAATTGGGGAATATTACATTAGTAATGTTATTTTATTTATGTCGGCTTGGGTCCATTAGTTGTAATTTTACCTCCTAGTCTCTTAGATATACCAAGGAGACCTTTTCATTTGGAATAATCTTGTATTTGAGAATTTATGTGGTGTATAAGGAGGTTTCCCCCTCAAAGAGGGTGATTATCTAAAATTATCTCTTTTTCAAGGCCTTGAGTACTTATTTTGAGGTTTTTCTATGCTATATTGATATTTGATTCTTAACATTTGGTATTAGAGCTCAAGGTCTTCGGGTTTCACTGCTACATCTGAGACACCTTGGCATGTTCGATATAATTTGTTTTCTACGACGTTTCAGAAGGAAACCCTTGGAGTATATTTAGTAGATTGATCAAGGTATGTTGGGTTCAAATTTCAGCTCATGAGGCCTTACACTTTCAGAGATATAGCCTGTGTAAGATAGGGTTTTAGAATCATCCTGAATTTATTCATCGTGGAATTTTCGCTATGAAATTTTTTCTGTAACGTTTCAGACCATGAAATACATAGGATATTCATAGAAAATATTAAGGTATCTGTGGTAAAAATTTCAGCTTCTGGGTCATCTTACATTTGTAGATACACCCTTTGGAAGATAGGGTATCTGACTAGTCCTACTGACAAGTCTCAAACAGGTGTTCCGGGTAAGACAATCATAAATTCTTCCTAGATTATCCAAAGTGCGTGAGAATAGTTGCATTGGATAGTGGACAGTCTATAGTATTTATGGTACAATTTTTAGAATAATATATCAATTATTTTGTGCTGGGAACTCTATAAAAGTGAGATCTCTTGTAAAGGACAAAAATCAACAAGTTGTGGGGAATTTACCATAACTTCCACTTGGCACATCCAATTTTGATTAGACCTATGGCATTGCAGAGAAGAAATATCAAATAACGACAAAAAAAAAAATTTCATACGCAGAAGGGCCGAAATTTTGGAGATACAATAGAAGAAAGATCGTCTAGTAGAACCACCTCAAAATCAAGGTTTAAAAGTGATACTTGGCCAACATACCACAAAAAAAGGGAACTTCTACACCAAATAAGCCCCCAGAAAGTCCTACTTGGAATCTTGATGAAGGTGAAGAAATGAGTAGGGACATAACTGATTTACAAAAGAAGACAATAACAAAAGATGAACTACAAGAGATGATGGATGGTTTAAAAAGAGAGATCATGGAAGGATTGAAAATTTTCCTAATAGAGAGGACACCTGAAAGTGAAAATGTATCCCATGAAATTCATGATGAGGATACAAGGAATATGAATGAAGAATGGAGAAACTCCAACTTTGGGTTGAAGACCAACCACTTTACTAAGATTGATATGAGGAAGTTTGATGGCAAGGACCCAATCACATGGATACTTTAGATGGAGCAATTCTTTGATCTTCATGATGTGCCACATACCCAAAATGTATGAATTTCTTCTTTATATTTTGAACCAAATAAATTTGTGTGGTATCGATGGCTTTGTTCTCGCAAATCAGAAGAAATGATAACGCACTATGAGGATACAAGGAGAAATACCTTGTTTAGCCAATTGATAAATCTCAAGCAAAAGGGTTCAATTACAGAGCACATTGAGAACTTCCAAAGATTGAATATAAATGTAACATATATTCCAAATGAACACTTTATTGATGTATTCATAGGAAATTTAAGATATAACATTCAACATGCGGTTCTCCTTTGGGAACCCAAATCATTGGATAATGCATTTCGGGTGGCAAGAAATGTTGAAAGTAAAAATATGGCTATGGCTACTAGAAGGACTACTCCTAACATCTATCGAGAGAATAATGTTCCTTCTTCTAAAACACCTCAAACTACAAGGTTGACACCTCAACAATTGGAGGAAAGAAAAACAAAAGGTTTATGCTTTAATTGTGACAACAAGTACAATAAGGGACATAAGTGTGGTGAGAATAAATTATTCTACATAGATTGTGAAGAAGAAGAAGAAGAAGAACAAGAAGAAGAAGAATCTTAAGATGAAAACATAGAAGCGATTTCTTCTGAAGAGTTGACTCCCACAATATCGTGTAATGCATTAGATGGAATTAGCATTCCTCAAACCCTAAAGATCGAAGGTTATATAAAAAATAAAAAGGCAATAGTCCTAATTGATTATGGTAGTACTCATAATTTCATTCACTATAAATTATCAAAAGCTCTCAATTTCTTTGTATATCCAGCACCAGAGTTTCAAGTAATGATTGCAGATGCTCAGGAAAATGCAATAAGATCAATATTACTATGGGG
>ML787045.1:243051-259806 GCA_009831015.1 Picea engelmannii
TGTTTATTGATAAGCCATTCAAAAATTTATCTATAAATTCAAATCTCAAAAAATTAAAAACATTGGGACTGTTTTCCGCCTCCAACAAAACTACAAATGGATCCTCCAGAACATACATAAAACAAAAATCATGTTTCACCCCTTCCACTGCATCCTTTTTTTTTATGTAATTCAACCTGTTGATTACCCCAAAAGGCTGAAAAATATGTTGAGATTGCTGGAAACAAAATCCTTCTAAATCAGAAGACAGTGCTGGCTGAAATGAAACCCCTAGTGGCAAGCAATCCATATCTAACACTGATGTTGATTGACCATCATATTTATTTCCAAGATGGTAGTTGATTACAGGCTGCAAATCTGAACTCAAATAACCTTCCATGTAATCAACAACATGGTCATTAAAGGTATGAGAAGGTTGTCGTTGCTCTTCATTGATTACAATTTTCTCATGTAAAACAATGTCACTATGAATGCAATCAGACTTCACTGCTTCCTTTGTTATCTTATGATTTAATTTCAACAATTCAAAGGAAGAAAAACATAATGGAAGACAATTTTCATTTGCAAGTCCACTGCTTTCTTCATATTCAACATTATCCCTGGAGGATTTCTGATTTGAATCATTATAAACATTTTTCTTCAACAATTTGAAAGAAGCAAAACACAATGGCAAGGTTCTTTCACCTGATTCAAAACCTCCTTCATTTTCTTCACTACTGTCATATGCACATTTTTCAATTTCTTTGGATTGCTGAACATACTCATTTTCAGATTCATCTTTGACCAATGGTTGCAATTTTGAAACAACAAGACCTTCTATATAACAAGTAACAGGGCCATTAAACACATGAGAAGATTGTTGCAATTTCTTGTCAATTTTTTCCCATGAATCAGTGTGATTTTGCATAAACACACATTCCTTTTCTTTAGTGATGATCTTAGAATTTTCTTTCAACAATTTAAATGAAGAAAAACATAAAGGAAAATAATTTCCTTCAACTGATTCAATACTTTCTTCTTTATAACTATGATATGTAGGCTGATTGCCCTCATTACACTGCTGAAAAGGAACATTTTTTGATAGAGAAAATGAAGTTGGTTGTTCTAGGAAGTCAACACCATGATCATCATCATATATAGGAGAATCAACAATATATGCAATGCCATCTAACAATAAAAAGCTTGGGACATCAACCTGCTCTTCAACAAGATGATTTGCAAATTCATTTTCTTGACTGTCTACAAATGAATACATAAAACAATCATCCTCTTGCTTATCATGAGATGGATCAGAAGCTAAATTAGTATCAAAGAAATTCAAGAGAGTAGCTTGTTCTTCAAGATGATCATCATTCTTTGAAAACACATCATCATGACATCCTTCAAGAAAACTTATGACATGATCAACCTTCTGCATATTATGTACAGTCTTCGGTTCCTCAACTTTCAATTTCTCATCCAAAATATGATTTTGCAGCTCCTTACATGCTTGAATATTGTCTTCAACTTCTTGAGAATTTTTGAACATCTGTTGCAAATACATAGAATTCTTCTCCATCAAAAGAAAAGATAAGTTTGATTGAAAGGTTGTTACATAATGGAGCATGGCAGTAGCTTCAGGAGGTTGGACGTCTTTAGGTAGTTTATAATAAATACTAGCAAAACTCCTACTGAAATTTGAGATGGTTTCACATTTCACTATTATCATGGCATAAAACTCTGAAAGGAGTAGATCCCATGACTTTCTCTCACCCCAAAATCTATGGAAAGCTTCCCTCAGTTCATCCCATGAGCTAATCGACTGAGGCTGAAGATGTTTGAACCATGCTTTGCCATCTCTTTGTAAGGACTAAGAAAAGGCCCTCATAGACACATCATCATGTTCGATCTCAAAAAGGTCTATGAAATTCTCAAAGACATGAATATGTTTTTCAGCTGAATGTCCATCAAGCTCTCCATCGAACCTAGGAAGATACTTATAATGTTTTAGAGGAAAGTCATGAAGGATGGAAGGAAATTTAAGAGGACTGTATCTTTCTTGAATTATTGAGGGTGCAGGGTTAACAACAAAAGGCACAAGCTCAACTTTGGTTTCATTAAGCTCACAAGAATGATCATGGACATCATATGGCTCAGAGGAAGGAGCTTGGTGAATATTGGTTATACAAGAAGGAGGTATACCTATAGTTTGCAATGAAGGATATACAAAGGTAGGTCTCCGATATTCATTTAAACAAGGTAAGTGAAGAAATATTCTTTTGAAAAACTTAGGAAAGGACAAGAAGATATTGATAAAACATAAAAGTACTTCTTGAACTAAACTTAAGCTCGAGTACCTTATTTTTCCATACTACTCTTCCATTTTTCTGTTAACAGGTCTCATTCTCTAGTGGAGTCTTTGAATCTCATTTGAAGCTTGATTGGAGTTGCCATGAAAACTTTAGCTCTAGATATTTCTTCCAGTTGAATCACCCTCAACTGATTTTCTGATGTGTGGAGTCGCTAGAGTAGAAATACAGCCAATATGTTCCTAAGTGTCTGCTGCTCTTAGACCTCAGAACTCAACGATGTCATTCTTTCCCAGGGAAAATTTTCAATTTCATCCCCGACAACGACGCCAAAATTTTAGCACTCAGTAAATATGTTTGGCTGATAAACAAATGATGAAGGTAACATTTTCAACTAACTTTGAGGCCCGAAACTAGCCTTTTGGACATGGAGAGGGCTCTCTCGGGATACTCTGTCACTGCACGGTATATGGATTTGAAGCCGTGGCTAGATTTAACACCTTTGATATAATCGTTTCTGGTTATATTGGCGCAAGAAAATAAGACTTTGGGCTATGGAGTCGATTCGAGGAAACAACATAAAAAAATGACTCGGTGACTGAACTTTGAGAGGATAAAGGCTAACCGAGCAATAGTATTCAGTGAAAAGTAGTAAAGTGTGGCAGAGAGAAATTACAGGAAGTAACTTGGATCATTGTTGTGGGTGAATTTAGAGTTAACTTTTAGAAGAAAAAATGATTTGTCTAAATGGTGCGAACAAGGGGTGTTTCTCAGCGAATCCACAGGTTTGAAAATTCGTTCCGAATTAGACAGAAAAAGATATGAGTAAATATAACAGGAAGCACATACGCAAGAAAAGGAGAAAAATACATCCAACTGCTACAATTATAATATTTTCATCAAAGTTAAAGGACTTTTGCATTAAGTTTTAGTCGAACTTAAATTACATACAATAGCTACAGTCTATATCAAAATTTTCCAACCAAACTTGTTTACATGAAAATGATCCCCATATATAGAAATCTAATGTCACCCTTGGTTGCTAGGGTCTAACTAGTCCATCCAAGAATCATGGATCCATTTTCTTTGAAAGAGAACAATAACTTCAACGAATTCACTAAAAGTAGAAAACTCGACTTTGCCAAATCATAATCGTAACCGAAATATTCTTTACAGTCATTGATCATGATAAAAATTTGACCATATGGTTGTGATGAGTCATCATGTGAATTTTTGGACACTCTTTCATCCTTGCACAACAAGTCTGCTACGCAACAATAGCCTACAACAAAAACGAAGCGGAATGCGCAACAAACTGAGAAAATATGCGTTAAAGATGACATCGTATATCACTTATAAAAAACTAGTTTTAGAAACTGAGAGAGGTTTTTGTATTTAAGCTTGTTATAAATAAAAATATCTCTTGGTTTCTTTAAATTCATCTCCATATGGCCGGAATACGTTTTGCAAAAACATGTCTCTAACAAGAAATCATGAAAGCTAAAAAATAGGGCTCAAAGATTCCTTTGAATATCCCAATCCATGACATATTTTGCAAATCTGAGAGAGGTTTTTTATTATTTTGTTTGTCCTCGACAAAAACATCTCAGGGATTTTCAAAATTCCTCTCCAGTTGGTAAAAAATTGATCTTGAAGTTGACCACTAAACCAAGCATTTTTGCAGTGCGACCTGTAGCCCGTGCATAAGAAAATCCATTGCGCGATGAAATCTACTGCGCGACGAAATCCACTGCACAACAAAAATTCATTGCGGTACATAAATCCACTGCGCAACGAAAATCCACTGCGCGATAGAATCCTTTGCGCAATGAAGCACTCTGTGCAGTGCGCAGTTGCAAATGGAAATAATAAATGAAAACCTTCCTTTTGAAATTTACCCTTGGATATGTGAGATGATGCCAGGCATAAAAACAATATAGGTGCTAATAGGCATGACTCTGCAGATTGTTGAAAAACCTCTAGCCTTAGTTATGAAAAATATGGTGCTAATAGAATCTAGTGATGATGTGAGAGGGAACATTATATTCATGCACTCTCTTGGTTTTGTAGTAAACATAGAAGGATATAACACTCAAAAGAGAAAGTAGAGAGAGCCAATATGAGCTATGAAATAGCTTGAATTTTGGAATTACAATTAGTTTCTTCATCAAGGCACTAGCGGTCATTTTGGGGAGTTTCCCACACTAGAGCAAGGAAGGAGACAACCTTCAGATTGATAGTGAAGGAGATTTATCATTATTGTAGAGGGGGATAATTTTTCCCAACATTTAAATATTTTTTCCAGAGCCAAGATCCTAGAGAAAAAGAAGGCCAATGGACTTGTTGTTGTCTCTACAACAAGAGAGCACCTACATTGTGAATGGTGAGTATTTCTTCTAAATAAAAAAATCCATTATTGATATTGTTCAGTCATAATCCAAATAAAATATGAATCTCTATTATACAACAATGCTTTCCAAACAAAGTGTATGAAAAGTAGATTAAGAGTGGTACCCTTTCCTTTAGCCTTGAATAATTGGCATGGGAATAACAAATCTCTAGTTAAGTCCGATTTGTATTCTACTATATCATGAGATTATTTGACATTGAGAAAGCATTCTATTCATCATTGGTTTTCCCATCTTGGATCCCCTAGTAAATCCTATGTGTTTTATGATATGTGATTGTATAAGTTCATTGTTTTGTATTCATTGTCTCAATACACAATAAAATACGAAGATAACAATTGGAACAAGTTAAGACATAGTAAAGCACATCTAATTTATACATTTAAAAAATTAATAGTATTCATTTTGGTGAATTGACTTGGTCATCCATTGAGAAATTATAGATTCTATTGGTATTAGTGTATCCTCTATAGGTGATCAACGAAGAAAATTAACTAAAAATGAGGATTTGAAAGAGAACGACTAGAAGAATTGAATTCCATTATTGAGTAGATTCAGGAAGAGATTCAACAATGGAGGGAGAACTTGCAATAATGATAGAAGAAGATTGAAGGCTTTCAATTTGATTTCTAGACCTTGAAAGATTTAATTGCTTATGTGAGGGTGTTGGAAGATTGGTTGTTGTCATTGATGTCAACCCTAGTCATGGGTTTTGCACCACAAGATTGATGAAGGTATTTGGACATGAAGGAAAATGAACATGCAGATACAACACCCACGGATGGATAGTATACATCATGTTGTTTCCGGTGGTATGTGTCACATCATGTGGATCCTCATGGTTGAGGAGAAATCAATTTTTGAAGAAGGAAGTACATGTAGGCCCTGAAGATAATTAAAGAAAATAATTACAAAATAAAAAAGTGTCAGGTCAGCCTTAATGTCAAAAGGAAGTGACATAAATGGTATAAATACATATCATTATACATTCATTTGATACATAAGTCAAATTTCAGAGGAAATCAGAAGTAAAGAAGGCCGGATTTCAAGAGAGGATGAAGTCTTTTGGTGATGTGTTCTAAGGTATGTTATTTTTAGGTCATCTTACCATTTTCACTATAACTTGTTTTCTAGAACGATTCAGATGGTGAAATTTCTATGGTATTGAGAAGACATATCAAGGTACCTGTGGTAAAAATTTCATCTCTTGATTCACTATAATTATGGAGATACACTCTGTGGAAGATAAGGTTTTTGACCAGTCCTGAAGCTAGTCAATAAACAAGTGTTCCGGGTAAAACAATCACAACTTCTTCATAGAGAATCCAAATTAAGTGGGATGAATTTCATTGGAAAGAGTATGGAATTTATTTTCTTGTGTACTATTTTCATAATCAGATATTAAATATTGAGTGCGGGGCATTCTGTACAAGTTTGCTCTCTTGAATAAACCAGAATTGAATAAACTCTACCATTCTTTCTATAACTTCTTTTTGGGGAGGATTCAAGGAGTGAAATGTAAATGTGTTGAACCTGAATAGAATATATCTAGATAAACACCAATACACACATTTTCAGAGAGAATAGAAGAAAGAAGAAAAATGAGATAAAGTATGGAAGAATTCTCATTAACCGCTGTGAATAATGAATAATTTACACATGATATACTTTGTATAACTCAATGAGTTCGACTTGAGGTGAAACAATGCACTATAGTGGTGGTCTAGAGTGATCTGGACACACACCAATAGTTACAGGAGTGAATTTCCACCTATTCTAGTCTCTCAGGCAGTTACGGGAGTGAACTGCCACCTAGTTGAGTTAACTAGTCAACTAGTCTTTAGTTAACTGACTGAACATAGAGTAGTGAGGAGTTAACTGAATGAACAGAGAGTAGTGAGGAGTTAACTCAGGGAATCAAGTCTAATGCGCCACTCTGGTGATGATACCAAGGTAAGTTTGAATTAGGATGGTGATGATCCCAATGTTGCATGGTGATGATCCCAATGCAACATCTAAACTCAACTCAACTAGTCAAACTGAAGTGTCAACTGAAAGAGAATATTATCCAAGTGGAATATTCTCCCCTAAAATATAGGAGACTAGATAATAAATAATTATGAATAATAAACAAGGAATAACCTTAGGAAAAATAAATCCTAGGTGTGTGTAAAGTAACTCCAACACCCCCCCTGAACATCACTATGGTGAAAATAAAGATTGGGTCCCAGCAACGAGGCCATGCTAGGTACCCAAGTACAAAAGATACAATGAAAATAAAGTGAGGAAAGAGGGAATACCTCATGGGAAACCCCCCCCTCAAGGTACAATGTATGTAAAAATAAGAACTACAGTTGCTAGGAAACTATGTCCTTCACTCCAAGACGACCTCGCAGAGAATGGAATTTCTACTCAGTGAAGGTCTTGGTGAAAATGTCTGCCATATGTTCTGCTAAAGGACAGAAATGTAAGTCGATGATCCCCTCATGTACTAAGTCCCGGATGTAGTGAATGTGGATCTCGATGTGCTTCTTTCGCTGCCTCTGAACTGGATCTCTATAGAACTTCAGAGTGCTCTGGTTGTCACACCAGATGACGATTGGCCGATGAAACTGAATGAAACTCAGTGAGAAAATGTTGTAGCAACATAGCCTGAATGGTTATGTTAACTACCCCTCTGTACTCTTCCTCGATTGAATATAGAGAAATGATAGCTTGCTTCTTGCTCGACCAACATATAGGCCCATAATCAAGACTGAGTGACTAACTAGATGTGGACTTGCGATCAATGCTATCACCAACCTAGCCAAAATTAGTAAACCCAATGAGATCTAATGTAGAGTCTACTGCATAATGAATCCCAAAGGTGATGGTGCCCTGTACGTATCGAAGGATACACTTTTCATCTTTCCAATGTAGCTCATGCGGCTCCTGCATGAACCCAAAAACTACGCCAACTACATATGAGAGGTCTGATATGGAGTGTGTGAGATACAACAAGATCCTTACTAGCTGTCTGTACAATGTGCTTTCAACCAGTGGAGTCTCCCAACCATCCTCAAGTTTGAATCCTGATAGGAAAGGAGTCGTAGCAGACTTACAATATGTCATGTGAAATCTTTCAAGGAGATCTCGTGCATACTTGGCTTGAGACAGTTTGATTCCTGATGCATCATGACTGATCTCAAGTCCAAGGAAGAAGTGTAGCGGAACCATGTTTGTCATCAAAAACCTGTCATGAAGAATCCTCTTGATTGCAACAATCACTGAATTCGAGAAACTGGTGATCACCAAATAATTGACATACATAACTAAAAGTAGAAGTGAATCAGCCTTCCTGAGCATGTATTCATTCAGCTCTGATTTACAATGTACAAAGTTCTGTGACAACATGTAGGAGTCCATCTTGGCATACCATGCCCTCAGAGCCTGTTTGAGGCCATAAAGTGACTTCTTCAGTCGACAGACCAAAGATGAGTATTGCATAAATCCCTGGGGCTGCTCCATGTAGATCTCCTCAAAGAGATCACCATGAATAAATGAATTCTTCACGTCCATTTGATGGAATTCCCATCCCTTGGCTGCCGTAATGGGAAGTTCCAATCGTATGGAATCCATCTTCGCTACTGGAGAAAAGGTCTCATCGTAGTTAATACCATGAACCTGCTGAAAGCCTTTGGCGAGAAGCTTGGATTTGTATATTCTAATCTATCCATCCGCTGCGCTCTTGGTCTTGTAGACCTATCTGCATCTAACAAGTTTCCTCTCAGAAGGAAGGGGAACCAGATCCCAAGTCTAGTTCTCGAGGAGGGAGTTGTACTCCTCTTGCATGGTGGATTCCCAAAAGGGATTTCCAATAGCCTCGCCATAAGATTGTGGATCTGAAGACTGAACCAAAAAAGATGCCTGGAAGGCAATGGTTCAGTGGAAATGAGTGCAACATGAGGCTCCTCGAAATCAAATCGAGTCCTCCTAGTATCAGCTGGATCACCTACGAGATCCCTTGCATCTTGAAGAGTAGTCTGTGCCCACTTGAGCCTCTTCTCTGAATCTGCAACTGCATCTAGATGCTCTATCTTTGCATCTGACTGTACTAACTCTGAATATGAATCCTCTAAGTCCTTTGAATCAGAATTCTCATCTAAAGAAGATTTGGCATGTGCATGCTCATCATCTCAGACAGGTGGAAGAGTGAAAGTGTCTGCATGCGGCTGTTGAGGTACATGCGAGACACTTTCCTCGAATTGGAAACTATGCTCAATGATGAGCCGGTTCGAGGAAAGATCAATAAGACGATATCCCTTCAAACTGTCAGGGTATCCAACAAAAATGCACTCAGTGCTCTGTGGATCAAGTGCCTTCCTCTTTTCAAAGGGAATGCGGGCCCATGCATGAGAACCAAAAATGGGAAAGTGGGTCACTTCTGGTTTGAGGCCTCTCCAAGCCTCGTAGGGGGTCTTATCCTTGACAGATATATGGGGAGATATTTTTTGGATGTATGTTGCATATTTAAGTGCTTCGGCCCATAGTCTTTGTGGTAGTGACTTTTCATGCAACATGCAAGATGCCGTCTCCTTTAGAGATTTGTTTTTCCGCTCAACAACTTCATTTTGCTGCAGAGTGTAGGGAACTGTATGATGCAACTGAATCCCCGCCTCATGGAAAATATTATGGATCTCATGATTTACATACTCTCCCCCGTTATCATTTCGGAGGACTTTGATCTTATTTCCGGACTGTGTCTCAAACAAAGCTTTGAAATCTTTGAGGTGTTGAAAGACCTCAGATTTTTTCCTGAGAAAGTAGATCCATGTAAAACGTGAGAAATCATAAAAAAAAATGAGAACACACCTCTCTTTTCTGATCGATGGATGTGGAAAAGGACCCATGAGGTCACTATGGATCAGATCTAAAGGTGCGGAAGCTCGCTGGGACTTTCCCTTGTCGAATTTCTCTTGCGGGTGTTTTCCGAGAACACGTCCCTCACATACTCCCTTGGAGAAATGGATGTCTGGTAGACAATAAACTAATATATGCTTTCTATGCTGTTGCATGTATCTGAAATTCAAATGTCCAAACATTTCATGCCATATCCTACTACTTTCATCAGCATGAGTAAGCAGTAAAGAAGAATCAGGTTCAATGAATTCAGAAAATGTATACAATCTAGACTAATGATTTACCTCACCAGTTGCAACCCTGGAGTTGGTTTGCATGTCGTATATGTACATGGAATTTGCTGTGAATACAACTCTCTTTCTGGTGCCATATTTCGTAATCTGATACACAGAGAGAAGGTTGACAGAAATCTTGGGAACATGCAACACATTCTCAAAAATTCCGTTGGTGAGTTCAATCCTTCCTTTGCTGGTGACTTCGACAGAATATTTGTCCGCCATCAGAATGGGAGGACCTTTGCATGCATCCAAAGAAGAATATATTTCTTTTGAGTCATCCATGTGATGTGATTCTCCTGACTCTACGATCCAAGCATCAGGAGAGGAGTTGATGGCAACCAAGGCATGGATAGAATTTCCTTTCTCGGAATTCAGATCTTCTGGATTCTTCTTCTTTTCACCCTCGGGGATGCGATATCCAAGGTTGTTTTGATGAAGTATCTGATACATCATATCTATTTGTTTTTGCATGCATGTGGATTTCGAATGGAATCCTTTGTGACAATATGTGAATTTCTCTCCTTTTCTTCCCTTTTCTCCTTTGGATCTGGAGGCATCGGTGAAGGGTTTTGTGTACCTTTCCTTCTTCGCATGTGCATGAGATTTCCACTTATCGTTATCTTTAGATTTCTGATATTTGTGTCTGCCATCATGCACAATAAGTTCATGCATCCTTGGGCCTTTGATTGCGCCCATGTTGATGAGCTTGGTTTTCTCTTGTGTGAAGGATTCGATAAAGTCCTCAAGAGAAGGCATCCTCCAGGTGGCTCCAGAGGAGAATATGATAATATGGAATGTAGATATGAATACAAAAAATTCAGGACCAAGCTTGGAGAGAATGGTGAGAACCATTTGTTTCTCCTATGCCGATTTATCAACTCCGCAAGATTTGAGTTGCGACAGTAAATCCTTGAATTTTGTAAAGAAATCTTAGATATTGTCGAAGATTTTTGGATCTGATGTGAGTAGCTCCACCTCCAACATGTGTCCCCTCATCTCATCCTATTTTCCAAAGATCCCTTCCAAGATTTTCCAGGCTTCATTGGGACTCTTATAGGAAGATATGTGAAAAAGGTGATCGGGAGAGATAAGCCTGTAAATTGTTCAGAGTGCCTCATCCATGCGATTTAAGTACTTGGATTTTTCTATGGCTGATGTCGGTTCTGTATCTATATTCATGGTTAACCTATACAACCCTTTGTATTAGAGATGTATGGCTATTTTCTCCTTCCATGCAAAATAGTTGTAAGGTGTAAGAATGAATTCTTTTTGGAATTCCATCTTTCCATTGTCTTCAATATTTTGTACTTGCAAAAATTTTTGGTGTAGCTTTTTCTTAGCAGTCCGACGGATTTGATACCATGTAAATGTGTTGAACCTGGATAGAATATATCTAGCTAAAAAATGATACACACATTTGCAGAGAGAATAGAAGAAATAAGAAGAAGGATAGAAAGAATGGAAGAATTCTCATTAACCATTGTGAATAATGAATAATTTACACATGATATACTCTATATAACTCAATGAGTTCAACTTGAGGTGAACCAATGCACCATAGTGGTGGTCTAGAGTGATCTGGACACACACCAACAATTACGGGAGTGAACTGCCACCTATTCTAGTCTCTCAGGTAGTTACGTGAGTGAACTGCCACCTATTCTAGTCTCTCAGGCAGTTATGTGAGTGAACTGCCACCTAGTTGAGTTAATTACTCAGCTAGTCTTCAGTTAACTGACTGAACAGAGAGTAGTGAGGAGTTAACTCAAGGAATAAAGACTAATGTGCCACTCTGGTGATGACACCAAGGCAAGGTCAAATTAGCATGGTGATGATCCCAATGCTGCATGGTGATGATCCAAATGCTGCATGGTGATGATCCTAATGCAACATCTAAACTCAACTCAACTAGTCAAACTGAAGTGTCAACTGAAAGAGAATATTATCTAGGTGGAATATTCTCCCCTAAAATATAGGAGAGTGGATAATGAATAATAAACAAGGAATAACCTTAGGAAAAAGAAATCCTAGGTGTGTGTGAAGTAACTCCAACATGAAACTTGGAGGAGTTTCAGAGAATACATTGTGTAATATTATCTATAGGATTAGAATATTGCAAGAATTGAAGAATTACAGAAGTTGAAGAAGTCTCAGGATGCATTATCAGGCTCTATGTGATGGTTGTTTGATGGTGATGATTTAATGTAAAGTTTTATTATCTCTAATATATTCTTGGGTGGAAGGAAGGGGCAAGGATGGAGAGGTTAACCCTCTCTTGATATTGGAGGATTGTATCTTCCTCTTGGAGGTTTATCCCTCCCTTTATATTTGGAAGTTGTAGCTACCTTTGGAAGTCATTACTTCCCTTGACCGATAACTATTGATTATTTCTCATATATTGTGCATGGTGTATTGTGGTGTATTAATGTAACCCTTATACTATTGTTCACTGCTCATTGGATATAGTTGAATGGTTTAAGTATAAGTTGAAAAAGTTTTTAAATTCTACTTGATACTGATTCACCCCCCTCTCAATATCTACAATTGGTTTCAGAGAAGGTTGCCTTCATAACAGTTTAACCACTGGAAGGAAAATCCTGAGCAGAAATG
Source organism: Picea engelmannii (assembly GCA_009831015.1). Lineage (NCBI taxonomy): Eukaryota > Viridiplantae > Streptophyta > Pinopsida > Pinales > Pinaceae > Picea > Picea engelmannii. The sequence goes on from ML787045.1 coordinate 255,535, forward strand.
GATGACCATGAGCACATTTCAAATGGGATTCAAAAATTTGATGGAAGAAATTATGCATACTCGAGTGATAGAGTGAAAACTTATCTAACGACTTTGAGAGTAGACATTTGGTACTCAGTTGTAAATGTCTATGTAATCCCAAATAATGCTCCAACCGATCCATATGAGAAGAATCCTATGAGTTGTAATTCAAAAGCCAGACATGTTATTCTAGCAGCATTGGCACCAACCATTGCTAGCAAAGTGATGGGATGCAACATTTCTAAAGAGGTATGKGACAAACTCAAGAGTATCTACGAAAGTGATCCAAAATTTAGGAAGGTCAAGCTTCAACGACATAGAGTAGAATTTGAAAATTTAAAGATGAATGAAACMGAAGATATTACAACCTATCTTCTTAGAGTTGATGAAGTTGTTAATTCTATCATAGGATTAGGTGAAGAGATCGATGAATCGTTGGTTGTACAAAAAGTGTTGAGATCAMTTCTCTTGAAGTATGAYGCTAAGGTCTCTGCCATTGAAGAAACTAGGGACTTGACCAAAATGACAATGGATGAATTACATGGGTCTCTTATAGCATATGAAATGAGAACAGGTAYAGAAAGTGACCAACCAAACAATGAAGCAACCTTTAAAGCCATAAATAAGACAAAAGACAAGGATAACGACCTTGATGAAGAAATAACAAATTTTGTAATAAGGTTTCAGAAGGGAAGTGGAAGATACAAAGGTAAGTCTCCTCTCAAATGCTTTAACCGTGGTAGAATATGACATATTGTTGAATACTGCTACTATAAAAAGAGAAGTCTCAACAATAAAAAGATCTTCTACTCCAAGGATGATGACATCTCCTCATATGAGAGTAATGAAGAAGATAATGATGGAGGAGAAGTCCTCTTCATAATCCAATAAACCCAAGATGATGATCACAAGAATTCTAAAGAAGAAGAAATCATTTGTTAAGAAGATTCAGATGAAGAAACCAACCTTGATTCCTTTTGGGGATATAAAGACAATGCAAAGAGTGAACAAGAAGATGATAATCTTGAAAAGTTGAAGCATGTTGAAACTGAAAATAGAAAGCTTAGAAACACAAACATAATACTAAAAGGTGAATTGATTAGTTGTGAAGAAGAGAATTACAAGCTTGAAAAGACCATTAATAGCTTGAAGGAACAATTATAATATTATGAGAAATTGAAAGAAAAATTGGATCACACAAAAGGGGAGATACTATTGACAACATAAAAGTTGAAGAAGTTCGAAAAAAGCACTGAAAAATTAGATGAGATCCTTAGCAATCAAAGATCTCCAAATGACAAGACATGACTAAGATACAATGACAGTTTGAAGACAACAAAACAAGAGAAGGAAGATGAAAATGATGAAACCAACACTCCAGAGCACGTTGAACAACAAGATAGAAGACTATAATTAAGAAGGAATGAAACATCAAGAAGATCCTCTCCCATCAGGTATGAAAGAAATCATTATGAAGGAAACTATAGAAGAATATATCGTGAACCTAGATGGACCACATCACAAAGAAGATCACTTACTCCCAAGTATCAAAATTTCTTTCTTGGACATTGTTATACTTGTGGAAATTTTGGACACAAGGCAATCAATTGTAGAATCAATGAAAGGAATAACTATTCAAGCTACATGAATGGTGGAAATAGTAGATATGGAAATGTTTTTATACCTATCAACATAAATTATAATCCATTTGACCCATTAATGGATCAAAATATTGTATGTTACAAGTGAAATAATATTGGTCATAAAGCACGAGATTGTAGAGAGATGAAGGAAGATAATCATATGCCAAATGTCTGTATACCAACTACAACATGGAAAAGGAAAGAAATTCCACAAAATGAAAACTGTCAAATAACATTGGTCGCTAAAGAATGCAAAGAAGAATATGAATGGTTCATAGACAGTGGGTGCTCATCTCATATGACCGAAGATCAAAGCAAATTTGTCAGCTTCAAGAAAAAGGGTGGAAATGTTGCAATTGGAGATGACTCATCTACTAAAATAGTTGGAAAAGGAATTGTAAATATTGGAAGTGAAAATGTAAAAGTAGGAAAAGTCCTATTGGTTGAAGATCTGAAGCATAATCTCCTCGGTGTCAGCAAAATATGTTATCAAGGATACACTCTTACGTTTGACTCTTGAAAATGTAAAATCAGAGAAAATAACTCAGGAATATTGGTTGCAACTGAAAGAAGAAGACCGAACAACATATACATCCTAGACATGAAGAAGCGGGAGAATATATAAGCCACAAAAAAGGATTCCAAGGAAGAAAAAGTCCCAAAGACCAAAAATAAGGATGTAGTATTATTGAGTGCCACATGTTCAGGGGGAGCAACCCTAAAGAAGAGAGTTACCTTTTGCCATTAAAATTAGGGGGGAGAATCCCTACCCTTTTCCATTGATGTCAAAGGGGGAGCGAAATTGGGATCATGATGATAGGGGGAGCATGAGTGTTTCTATCAATGACAAAGGTGGAGATTGTTGAAAGATTGGTTGTTATCATTGATGTCAACCCTAGTCATGGGTCTTAGACTGCAAGATTGATGAAGGTATTTGGACATGAAGGAAAATGCACATGCAAATACAAAACCCATGTATGGATAGTATACATCATGTTGTTTCTAGTGGTATGTGGCATATCATGTGGATCCTCATGGTTGAGGAGAAATTAATTTTTGAAGATGACAAAGTGAATTGAAGAAGGAAGTACATGTAGGCCCTAAAGATAATTAAAGAAAAGAATTACAAAATAAGAAAGTGTCAAGTCAGCCCTAATGTTAAAAGGAAGTGACATAAATGGTATAAAAACATATCATTATACATTCATTTGATACACAAGTCGAATTTCAGAGGAAATCAGAAGTAAAGAAGGCTGGATTTCAAGGGAGGATGAAGTCTTTTGGTGATGTGTTCTAAGGTATGTTATTTCAAGTCATCTTACCATTTTTGCTATAACTTGTTTTCTAGAATGATTGAGATGGTGAAAATTCTATGGTATTGAGAAGACATATCAAGGTACATGTGGTAAAAGTTTCATCTCTTGATTCTCTATAATTATGGAGATACACTCTGTGGAAGATAGGTTTTTTGACCAATCCTGAAGCTAGTCAATAAACAAGTGTTCTAGGTAAAACAATCATAACTTCTTCATAGAGAATCCAAATGAAGTGGGAAAAATTTCATTGGAAAGAGTGCGGACTTTATTTTCTTGTGTGCGAGTTTCAGAATCAGATATTAAATATTGAGCGCGGGGAATTCTGTACAAGTTAGATCTCCTGAATAAACCATAATTGAATAAAGTCTACCATTCTTTCTATAACTTGTTTTTGGGGAGGATTCAAGGAGTGAAAATTGGAGGAGTTTCAAAGAATACATTGTATAATATTATCTACAGGATCAGAGTATTCCAAGAATTGAATAATTACAGAAGTTTAAGAAGTCTCAGGAATCATTATCAGGCTCTATGTGATGGTTGGTTGATGGTGATGATTTAATGTAAAATTTTATTATCTCTAATATATTCTCGTGTGGAAGGAAGGGGAAAGGGTGGAGAGGTCAACCCTCTCTTGATATTGGAGGATTGTATCTTCCTCTTGGAGGTTTATCTCTCCCTTTATATTTGGAAGCTGAAGCTACCTTTTGAAGTCATTACTTCCCTTGACCAATAACTATTGATTATTTCTCATATATTGTGCATGGTGTATTGTGGTGTATTGATGTAACCCTTATACTATTGTTCACTGCTCATTGGATATAATTGAATGGTTGAAGTATAAGTTGAAAAAGTTTTTAAATTCTACTTGACACTGATTCACCCCCCTCTCAGTATTTACATAGGGAACATCCTACATTAGATAAATATTGAGATATAAAATGGGCCTCCTAAGAAAAATAATAAAATAATAAAACAAAATGTATGAATTTTCAAAGTGAAAGAAAAACAAACTACCATTTTTTATCGTATTTTTATTTATTTATCTCCTTATAGGTTTACCCAAATTCCAGGTCTATGCATTTGATGTATGYGAAATTAAATTGTGCATCCAATGAGTACCCGATTTGCATATTTTTGATATTCCCACTGTCYGATAAACAAAATTTTTCATGTATTTCCAGTTTATCTCACTATGGGTCTATCAAAAATATGTAGAGTGGGTACTTGTCAATGAGTACCTACACTTGAAATTTGGGTAAACCTACAAAGAAATAAGTTGAGAATAGGATTAA
>ML787045.1:259814-286566 GCA_009831015.1 Picea engelmannii
TTTTTTTCTTTCCCTCCAAAACTATTTACCCTTATGGTTAACATAATCATCTTGAATCATATTGGTTCTTTTAAAGTCAATGTTGATAGCACATTTTTTTTGTTTTGAGGCCCATTTTTGACATTTAAATTTCTCTAATGTAAGACACAAAAATTCTATCATTGATGCCCTCAAGAGCTAGAATTTTTTTAGTGTTTAGCTTATGTAGCATGAAGAGAAGGTGAATCAATTAGGTGATCACCAAGAGAATAAATGTACTCAAATGGTGCCACAACTGCAATAAGAATTGGCATTCAATAAGAAAATGTTAGAAAAAATTCAAGTATAATTCCAAGTTATGAAGGAAGAGACAAAACCTTCCACTTATAGAGGATATGCTTGTACTATAACTGAGACAAAGATAAGCACATCCTCTAAAAAGTTTTATCAATACGATTCAACAAAATATTTTTTGGTATTTTTGAATTCCATACTAGAGGCATATGATCTAATTTAATGAAATAGATGGGATACAATGGCCAAGGTTTTGGAAAGAAAGGCCAAGGGATTAAATACCTCATTGAAGTGGAACCCTCACTAAAGTATGAAGGATTGGGGCTTGGTGATAAGAGAGGAAATGGGTGAATTCTCCAATATTGTGATAAAGAGGAAGTGGGTGAATGCTAATACCACTAATATCACCTTTGTCAAGGAAAATGACACTAAAGCATTGGCCACTTCTAGTGAAGAAAATACATTACTTAAAGGATTAGGAAAAAATATATTACTCTTTAACAATCTTGTGCAATCTTGAAGAAGAGAGAAATAGGATGATTCCAACATCTATGAATACACTAGAACTTGGGAGAAGAAGCAAGCAACCTTGCAAGCACAAGAGAAAACAAAATATTGATGTAGAAATAAAATCATCCTTCGTTTGTTTTTGTTGTTATAAGAAAGGCCAAAAGTCTTTGAATTGTTGGCATTGTAATACATACTCTATTTGTGGATTGAGAGGCCATCATATTGCCACATGCTGGAAGAAAGCGACCTTATATTGTTGAAATTACACATTAAGACATTTCACCTCAATTTTCCAAATCTATTCCTATGTACTTTTAGCCTTAGGGATGATTTTTAAATATTAATTGACAACATCAATATGCCACTTCCGTTTAACCTAATTCACTTGGTAGACCGAGAAAATAAATGTTGAACAAATGTACTTCAATAAAATAATGTTTCATCTCTTAGGGCACACTTCTCAAGCATATAACATATTTGAAAATACTTTATTACAACATATTATAATAGCAATGAATATGCTCCTTTATCTTCAAAATATGTGTTAAATGAATCAAGGATTTCAACACAATGTTATGTCAAATCAACATGCATAACCAACATTATGATCTATCTAATAATGAAAATAACATAAATTGAAATTCAAATTTCCAAGCACACATAATTTGTACAACTTATCTCAATATGGTACAATCAAACTCTCCAAACCATAAGAAACACCTAGCCACCAAGTCCTCCTTTTAGCTAGGAATCACTCCCAATCAAAGTTGTTTTCTTCATCAATTTCATTACACAAGTGCACATCCAAGTACATTGTTACATCACATGAAGAGTACTTTCCCAAGAAATGCATCTCACCAATTAGATCCATCAACCATGGCATCACATCAATATCCAATTCCTCCAAGAAAAGCATCTCACCATGCTTAAGGTATCCACACTAGCACTCTTTTTTCCTTAGGCTTTACAAACCCTAGACAACTTACATCACACAAGTACATGGATCAAAATACAACTCTAGTGATAGACTCCAAGTCTACATGGATATCCTAGGGTTTGAGTCCTCAAACTCTATATCTTTTACTCTTGCATGAACATGAGCACCAAGAACTCCATGGAATATAAAAAATATAATAAAAAAGTCTTATTCAAAGCAATATATCATACCAAGATCAAGACTCATCAAGCTAGGATCTCAATGATCTTTCTGTGGCCTGCATGCATCAGATAACAACGTTTCCATACCATTCAAGGTGTTATCTCTTCTCTTCATGTTTTCTTTGGGGTTTGAAACCTAACACTACCTCCTCTTGCTTCACAATAAGAGTTATGACCTCTATAAGACAAACCATCATATCCTTTAACACTATGTTCTCCTCTAGGGTTTTCTTGCATAGCACAAACGCTAGAGTCTTATTGCATATCAAAAGAGTAATCTCTCCAAGAACATCCAGACACTATCTATCTTATTCATGTCTTGTAATAGGGTTTGCATCATAAAACCTTAGTCTTTCTCCCTAGAATACTTCTCTAAGGAAATTATAAATATAGAGTAAAGAGTACAATGTGGTAAGTTATAAAAAATCCTCTCTCCTCCCTTTATATATACTAGCTGAGGGAAGCCAACATAAAACATGCACATAGGTCCATACAAATAACCAACAAGGAAATACAAATGGATCACTATACAATACATGGATTCCAAATTTCATACTAGGGATTTAAAAAACCCCAAGGTGGTGCACCCTCCAAGCATGATCCTCCTTGGGCTTAACGCTCCTCCTCCAAGATGGTGCGCTATATAAAAAACTGTTAGTCCAACAATCCCTCTTCCATGGTAAGTTTAAGATTCCTCATGTAAGGCATTCCTCCTTCAAAAATGTACCACATTTCCTTTTGTTTCCAACTCTCCTTAACTTATGTGCCAAGATGGTTACTATGCTCCAATGCTTCTCAACATATGTATCCGAGTCCACAACCAACCTCTATGAGGTATTCTCCTCAACTTAAGCATGCTCAAGTCAAGTGTCTAACCTCCAGGGTGTATATCACATGGTTCCAATATATTAGGGATACTTTCCCCCCTCCAAGATATTGATTAAGGTTGGTTTTCATTGATGTCAACCCTTGAAGAAAGTCCGGTAGCAAATTCCAGTAGCACAAAGGTTTGGGTAATGGACCCAAGGTTGTTTGATGTATAATGGTATGAGTTTTAATATATTTTAAGGTAATAATATTCTATATGGATATTACATGTCATTTCATTTCCGGTGGTATGTGGAACGCCACATAACTCCTCACGATTAGAGAGTTATGGTCATGAGAAGTTGGAGAACCCAGGTTTGGGTAATGGACCCAAGTTTGTTTGATGGATAATGGTATGAGTTGTGATACATTTTTAGGTAATAATATTCTATATGGATATTACATGTCATGCCATTTCTGGTGGTATGTGGAGTGTCATATAACTCCTCACTGTTTGATAGTTATGGCCTTATGAAGTTGGAGAACCCTCATATGTCATCTAGAAGCCCCAAAAGGTCAAAGTAGTCAAAGTGGTTTAAGAGATTTTTAGAAGGTAAATAATAAAGTGAAGTGATGAGTGTACTATAATTCAATGTGAATAAAAAATAAATTATTTAAATAATAAATTTAATGTAGAAATTAGAAGTGGGTTAAACCTAATATAAGGAAAGTGGGAAAACTGACCTAGAAGATGCTTTTAAGGAAGCTACTTGGAGAGTATAAATAAGAGACAATGCTCTCTAATTTTATATCACACTTGAGCATATTGAATATCTATAGGTGACCGAGGTAACCAAAGGATATCTAAGCCAAATTTCAGAGGGCAGGTGAAGAAAAGAAGGCTGAAATTCAAGGGAGGATAAATTCTTTTGATGATGCTTTCTAAGGTATGTTATTTACAAGTCATCTCACCATTTTAAAAATAATTTTTTTTCTAGAATGATTCAGACTGTGAAATTGATAGGAAATTGAGGAAAAATATCCAAGTATTTGTGATAAACATTTCATGTTGTGGGTCGTTTTATTTTTGGAGTTACACTCCATGGAAAATAGGGTTTGTGGCTAGTCCTGAAACTAGTCTAAAACAAGTTGTTCAGGTAAAAAAGTCATAACTTCTTCATAACAAATCCAAATTCAGTAAGAAAAAAATTGTTGGTTATAGTAACATCTTTATTATTCTATGTAACATTTTTAGATCCATTCAACAAATATTTCGTGCGGGGCACGCTCTACAAGGTCACTCTCTAGAATAAGCCATAATTCAACAAGGTATGCCATTTTTTCTATAACTCCTTTTATGAGAGGTTCCAAGTAGTGACACTCGGAGGAATTGCATAAAAAACATTGAAGAACATTGTGTACTATTTTCAGATCTTTATTCATTACAGGTACACAATTATGATTATTTCAAGTTAGGGTTGTTGACTAATCCCAAACTAGTCATGTGAGACTAAAGAAAAGTTTGATGAAAATGCTAGTCTCTTGTTGTGAAAGTTAAGGAAGGTTTGCAGGTATGTGATCATATACACCAGGTCTATTATAGAGTTACAAATCATATTTGGATGATGAAATTGATGAGGGATTTTGGTTAAGGTACATGTTGGGTACATGGTTGAGACAAGTAGTTGATGAGTTGGCACATACATGAGGTGTATAGTTGATGATGTTGGTACATATTGATGCGTCATATTTGATGAGTAGTTGACACATGATTGGTACATACTTGGTACATGGTTGGATGCACTTGTTAATGGTACAGGTTGATTACAGGTTGTTTGGTACAGGTTGGTGCATGGTTGATGCACTTGTCTATGGTAGAGGTTGATTACAGGTTGAGGTACAAGTTGACACATGGTTTAGGTTTATTGGTACATGTTTACAGTGGTATATCTCACAGTGATAGCGTGACATTGGTTCCATCATTCTACTTCTACTTCAGTGTAGTTGGACAGGGCAAGGACAGGTGGTTGTATCCACCTTCTGGTTGTAGCCGAAGAACATAGGGTTTTGTAGCCTCCTTCTGGTTGTAGCTAGAGAATAGGGGAGTTGGAGATTCCCTCAGGTTGTAGCCTGAGAAATAAGGGGGTTGGAGCCTCCTTCCAGTTGCAGCTGGAAAACAAAGGAAGTTGGTGCTTCCAATGATTTCAATTCTTCAAGACATATAATAAAAATCATTCCATGGTTTTCTCTCACTTTGGGTTTCCACGTAAAACACTGGTGTACTATGTATGTGTATGATTTTTCATTTGTTCATTTCTTATTTACTCTGCATTTATTGGATGATAATGCTACATTGACATAACACTTGGATTATATGGTTAAAAAGGATTAAATTTCTCTATTACTGATTCACCCCCCCTCTCAGTAATCCAACACAAGCACCTATTACTCCTCCTAGGTAGGTTCCACTCTTAATCAAGTAATAGACTCCAAAAATCATGTGCACACAATGGGTTAGTCATGACATCGTTTAGGATAAGAGCCTCCTAGGTAAGGGAAATATTTTATCTCTCTAATCATGGTAAAACATACACCTCCACTGAGCCATCCATATGTCCATGAAGCATCACCAAGGGACTAGGATACCTAGTGCTCTCCTAGAAAAAACAATTTTGGAGTAACACCAAAATCTAACATATCTTATTTAAAAGAAAAACTTTTTCTGTAACACCAATGAACTCTCTCTAAATATGCAACCTGTAACCCATGTTCGTCCATAGAGTTGAAAGCATACTCCTCCATCATGATAGAATAGAACATCATACATGTACTCTGCGAGAGTCACTCCACCAAGTATATGTCCACACACCTCATCATCCAAGAATTCACTGCTCATAAAGGCTTGTCTCTCTCTCCAAGCAATCAACCAAGCAATTAACAACTCAACCTTTGGATGGTGAACATGAAAGGAGAAAAAAATGAAATAAACTTGGTTTATACCATCAAACCAAGCTATTCCCTCTTCCCATATAATATGATTTCCAAAAGAAATGTCCATTTGCAAAATTGAAGGAACATAACCCTAGATCACTGCTTTTTGTCGAACTATTAAATACTTCAAAGAAAGGAAGACATCAACAATAATATGTCAAAACTCCAATATCCCTAAAGTCATCATCACGGGCCAAAATATTTTGACACCACATCAAGATCTATTTAGGACATCCTACAAAGATAATCACATATCCAACAAGTCCAAAGAAAGTGGATCCAATTTATTAAAAGAACAAGATAAAATATACAAATATCTCAACTCATTAATCTTGAAATACCAAGCTCACGATAAAAGTAAAAACAATCCAAAAAGGCTTATCATCAAACTGTGAACATGAGAATCCACCTCTTGCACCTCAAAACCTTCTACAAAAGAAACAACAACCTCAACTAGATGACCAATCTCTTTCTAGGATAATATTAAAGAAAAAATAACATCATGGTCAATTCCCTCTCCCTAGGAGAATCTGACCATGTCACTAGTACTCATCATGAATCCCATCAACTATAAGATTGGAATCAATCACTAATTCTACCACCACAGGTTTTGAACATATGTCCAAGTTAGATCTTCAACCACATTATTCAATGTTAAAAAACTACGAGACAAGCACACAAATGAAGGATGCATGAAGTATCCACCCTCCAAGATGAGGTGCAAAGTACAATTCATAAGATTACCAATTAATATTCCCTAATAGCTTATCATTGCACTAACTATCACATCCATGACCAATTACCTATTAATATTCCCTAATAGCTTAGCATTGCACTAGCTATCACATCCATAACCAATCTCTCCAAAAGTATAATGTACAATATGTACAACCAATACTACCCCCAATGGATAATACTAAGATTTCCCTCCAATCTATAACAATCACTAAAATTGAGAAAGGTCAACATTCCTATAAACCTTTGAATCACAACTCAACCAAAACATATCAACCGGTGATCATCTATTTATCACATAATGAATCAACGCCTTTCAAGATCCCAAAATAAGTTAAAAAATCAAATGGTTAAGCATGCCTATCACATGCATCAATACACTCCAAACACTGGCATATATTGGAACAAATAGACTACCTGTCACAGTTACTTTTGGGCATAACAATCACTGAAAGTAGATCATATACTAGCCATTAATGAAGTATATGTTTCACCTATCATAGGTGAAAATGTGAAAACAAACTGGCATCCACTAGAAAAATAAGATACCTATCAAAGGTCTTCTTGGGAATCACATGCACTAAAAATAAATCCATAACAACCATCAATGAAGTATATCTACCACCTATCACAGGTGAAAACACACTGACATCTACTAGAGAAAATCAACCACCTAATGTCCTCTTGAGAATCACACCTATTGAAAATAAATCCATACTAGTGACCACTAAAGTATATCTACCACCTATCATAGGTGAAAACATACTCTCATCATAAGAGAAACTAAGGTTTCTACCCATGAAACCCTTCACGAGTGCAAGTGCTCATATCAAGCACACTAGGGTTTCACCACCCAATAACTTCATCTAGTTTTAACAACTAAAATATTTGGCCTTTAAATCAACAAGAAAAAATGCTAGTTCAATGTGCTCTGATACCATGTTGAAATTTTAGAAATTTGACTTTTACTGCAAATTCAAAAATTTCACTTGGACTAAGAGGTTTATAGAATCTATATCTTGTGAACTTTTAGCACTAGGGATTAATTAGAAATATTAATTTTCAACAACAACATTTCACTTTTATTCAACCTAATTCATTAGGTATCCAAAATAAAATAAATACTAAACAAGTGTGCTTCAATGCAACAATGTTTCGGTCCTTTCGTCCCTTAGGGAACACTAGTCTTCTCAAGCATAATAGATCTAAAAATAATTTTTTATGGTAGTTATAAAATTCATGAAGATAACATAAGATGAAACTCAAATTTGTAAGTACACAAAATTTGGATGCTTGGAACACTTCATATATATATAGAAGATCAAGTACAAGTACATATCGACATCTTATTAGAACTTGGTACACATCAAACTCTTATATCCTAGCTAGGGAAATGATAAGAAAACCTTAGCTACTAACTACTTCTATCTAGGAGTCAAGTTATATGCTCCATCACTTGCATCACACAAGTGTACCTCCAAGTACATCATCACATCAAATGATGACTCCTTTCCCAAGCAAAGAATCTCACCAAACTCCTCCAAGCATGGAATCTCACTATTCTCAAGGTCTCTACACTACCACTCTTTTCATCTTCTAGGTTTTAAACCCTAGTAAACTTGCATCACACAAAGTACATGGCCCATAAGATGACTCTAACACTAGCCTCCAAGTCTACAAGTTCATACTAGGCTTCGAGTCATCAAATCCTATCAACTCTTGCATGGAAACAAGCACCAAGACCTCCATGGAACATAAAAARRACAATAAAAAAGTCTCTTTCCAAGAAAGGTATCACACCAAGCTCAAGACTCATCAAGATAGGCTCTCCATGATATTTTCTGATCCTCCATGCATCACACATGAATAAKGATGAAATATCATCCAAGGCGTTAGCTCTTCTCTTCATGTATTGTTTAGGGTTTGGATCCTAATGCTACCTCCTTTTGATATATAACAAGAGCCATGGCCTCTACAAGACAAAGCATCATCTCTTCTAGCGTTATGTTTTACTCTAAGGTTTTCTTTCATAGCACAAATCCTGGGATCCTTTTGCATCTCACAAGATAAATATCTCTAAGAACATCCAATTTCTCTCTCTCTTCATGTCTTCTTATTGAKTTTACATAACAAAACCCAAGTCTTGTTCCCTACAATACTTCCCCAACACAACTACAAAGATAAAATAAATAGTATAGTGATGGTAAGTTATATCAAATTCTATCTACTCCCTTTATATAGACTAGGTGAGGGAGGCCAACATAAAACATGGAAAAAGGCCCATACAAGCAATAAACAAGGAAACCACACATGGAGAACTATATAATACAAGGTTGACAAGTGTCATACTAAGGATTTACAAGACCCCAAGGTGGTGTTCCCTCCAAGCATGATATTCCTTGGGCTCATTTCCCCTTTTCCAAGATGGTCTATTATCCAACAATATTTTAGTACAATTCTCCCTCTTCCATAGTGGCTTCATATCCAAGTGTCCTAATGCAAGGAATTTTTCCTCTAGCTATCTGCTACATGTCCTCTTATTCCTAATGCTCTTCAACATGTGTGCCAAGATGTTTACCATGCTTAAATGATTCTCTTCAACATATGTGTCTGGCTCCATAACAAACCTCCATGAAGCATGATCCATAACCCAAGTTTCCTCAATTCAAGTGTCCAACCTATAAGGTGTATATCACATGGTACCAATCTCTTAGGGGTGCATTCCCTTCTCCAGGTTCCTTGCACTACGCCTCTTAGGTAGGTTCCACTCCTAATAAAAAAATCAAATTCCCACATTATGTGCACCCAATGGGTTAGTCATCATGATGATTAGGATGAATACCTTCTAAGTAAAGAAATTATACTAGCACTCTAACCAAGGTCAAGCATTCACCCAATCCGAGCCATCCATATTTCCATGAAGCATTGATAAGGGACTATTACCCCTCATGCTTAGGGGTAACTAGAGAAGATCATGTCTCATGGACCGTAATGAAGACAATGATACTGACCATGATGATGATCAACATTTCCACATCTAACACCCCCCCTCGGATTACCTCTTCGACTTCATATCAACTAAGCTCATCACATCCAATTAACTCAGTGTATGGGAGATGACAAGCTAGTGTCACCACGAGGTATGCTAGTCCTTTTTCCATGTGAAGTGTTGTGCTTAATTTACTAGGAATGTGAATGAAGATCATTCGTTGAAGTTTGACAATGGATCACTAGCTCAAGAAGTTATGTTTATATCCTTGTTTCACCTTGGTGGCCAACATTTGTGCCCTAGTCCCATGTTGTTACCACCTAGGGAAAAGGGGTACTACTGGGGGTCCCTCACAAGGGTAACGTTCTGTTCCCCACTATAATTAACACTTTCTGTACTGAATCCTTTCACAATGTACTAAATTTTTGTAATGGGTCATGGTCCATTCTCTCATGAGAAGAGGGGATGAAGGCCCATAGGTTGATTGCAAATGATAGCAAAAGAAGAATAAAGAAAGAATACTGATAATTAAAGAAAGAAAGAATAGAAAAGGACTATCAAAACCCAATCCAAATTGGAGCTCTACCATTTCCGTGTTCATCCCAGTCCCAAAGAAGTGATGCTATGTAATATATCAAATGAATTATAGTACGTAGAACATAAATATTTAACAAGAATTAATGGAACAACAAGATTATAGCTAGAACAATACCATAATAACACCAGAAAAAACACCTTTATTAAATATATCAATGTTCACTTGCCTCTTCGAGGAGGAAACCTCCAATAGAGTAGAGCTCTATTACAATAATCTCCAAGACAAAAATATCCAATACCTCCTACTCTTATTTATACTAACTCTACCTTCTAAAGAAACTTCTAGAGGAAGATATTTCTAGAATCAAAAGCTTCTATTAGGTCTTCTTACATTGACTTATTATCCTTTATTTAATATGCCTTATTAACTAATGTTGACCTTTATTACATAGAAACCATATCCTACTAACTAATGACCCATGAAGAGGGGTTAGGATCAGAATGTAACATGCCCTCCCCCTTCAAAAGAAACCTTGTCATCAAGGCCAAAGATTCAAAAACTATTAGAGTGCGGCCGATGGTTCCCAAGTCGCATCATCTGGTGATGTTTCCTTCCACTAGATCATCACTTCCTTGATAGTTCTTCCACATAACTGATGTTCATGTGTCTTGAGGACAAATTCTGGTTGGAGCCAAAGGGATCCTTATTCATCTAAAAACCTACCCTCCAACATATAAATCAACAAATAAATGATTACTTAGAAGAGATAAAGAAGGATCTCGTACCTTGTACCCATAGATTTGATGAATATCCTAGCTCTTGACCTTTGACTTGCTCCAGGCCTTTATCTCTACCAGCCTACAAAAGAAGTCAAGTAGATACTACAAAAAGATAGATATCAAATTAAATTATAAATGAAATATGTAAATCTATATATATAAATAAAATTCAACATATAAGAACTAATTAAACATAATTTCACATATAATGGAGGGAAAGATAACTCTTTTATTAGTCAGCATGAATAGGTGATTTACAACCTAATTCTAACAGATGACACTACCTTGAAATCAAGCGTCTACATTTCTCCACTGAACTCTTCAAGAATCAACAAAATAATGGAGCACTTCCTCACATGATCTAGAAGGGATAGGAACACACTCAACACTCATATAAGAGAGAAGAAGAGATATTGGAAAGTAAATTTTGAGATCAAGGCATATTAATCAGAGACTCAGGGAATAAGGAGGCATGCAAATTGACAACATGTTCTTGCACCAAGGTTATCTCCCTTCATCAACACCCCCATAGGTGCTTATATACCATCATAAATACGTTGATTTGGTTACATTATGTTGTGTATGGGAAATTAATGGTTTAGTACTGGGAAAACCCTTAAACCTCTCCCAAAATTATGGAATATTTTCATTTTCAGAAAATTATGGGTGTACGCGATTTGCACACTAGAAAATAGCATATGTATGCAAGTTTCACATGGATAAATAGTGTACATCAACAAATATAGTGCTTTTAAGATGATTTTTATGAAGGAGAGTGGGATTAAGGTTTTCAAGTTGAGGAATGGACTAGGCCATTTGAAAAATTCAATTTGGGGTGGAAATTTGTGCTATAACAGATGCCCCCTATTGTGTTCAGTCAGAAGAGAAATAGATGGAAGAAATATATTATAACTCTAAGAGGCAAGGATGGAATGAATTAATTTCAAATGAAAGTACCCAAATTTTTTATCCAAGAACAACAATTATAGAAAAAATCAACTAAGAGTATTCTCTTCCTGAGTCAGGCATACCCGTGTTCAACAATGATAGAAGCATGGTCGCCAATCCAAGTACACTGCAGATCCATGGAGTATAAAAGGATTATTAATGTTCATGGCCATGAAAAGTGTACACAATGGATCCATGTGATATATGAAAGTAAAAATCATGGCCATAGTAGAAATACATAGTGGATCCCTTCAAATGTAGATCATAGCCAATAATGGATACACAATGGATCTA
This sequence comes from Picea engelmannii, assembly GCA_009831015.1. NCBI lineage: Eukaryota > Viridiplantae > Streptophyta > Pinopsida > Pinales > Pinaceae > Picea > Picea engelmannii. The sequence goes on from ML787045.1 coordinate 271,837, forward strand.
TGTCTCATAATCAAATCAAAGGATATCTGCAGCTAATGAAGTGAAGAAAATGATCCTCTGTAACTACCAATGTCACTGAGGGTGGTACAATAAATATAGGTCAATTAGGAGCATCAAATATGTGATGCTCGTACTTTACCTAAAGTCTTCAAAACAACCCATCGTGGTATGAGTATACATTATGCGAATAAATGTGTTGTGTTAAATTTGAGACATTGTTTGATTAATGATCATTGATGCATACTGTTAAAAATCGATGATGATAATGGTTGTTAAGGTACGTAGTACAATCTAACAAGTGTGAATAAAGGAGATGATGTCGAACACTTAGTAATATCTACCAATTAAAGGAAATTGATGTATTCTCACTATCAATAGTGAGGGTACCTACCACTGATGATTGGAAGCCCCAAGGTACTAAAAATGACTCTAGATATCTATCCCAGAGGAAGATATGTTGAAGTTGATAGGAAGAGATATACTGGAAGGAAGGAATTACGACATCCTCCATCATCCAACACAAGGAGAAGGCCAAATTTTCAGAAGGACTCAGGTGAAATATTGTAAGGACCAAATGAGGTATGACTCTGGCATGTACCAGATGGAAAAACACATAAAGACTACTAAAAAAGATTAGGAATCCACCAATGGGGTCAAATGGAAAGAAAATTACCACACAAATCCTAATGTGTGATAAAGGTTGTTAATGTTGATCAYAAGGGTAACTTCTCAGCGAGTGACCAATGRTGATTTATCATTTTTTTAGMGCAAGGTCACCTCTCAATGATGTAAATAGGGCCATGGTGAAACTCTATGTCATACTCTTAGAGAAATGTGTCATATTTGATAAGAGAACCTTCTATACTACCATGAGTGAGTTACAAAKATACTTGTGACAYTGAGAAGTACTTGGTTGACATGGGAAGGACAAATTAGAAAGTTGAGTATTTCTGCAGAATGGTCGACTTAGGATGAAAATTCCTTTGAAAAAATGCACGACACATTATGTGACTAAGGCAACATGGATTGTAGGAATACRAATTTACATAAGTTTTTTTTATGTAGGAGGCTTCAACAAACACTCCATAGTAACTGGAAGAGTAACCAGTCGGAGGAGTACCAAATCTATGTAATGGGAACAATATTCTATGGCCATACTAAGCCAAACAATATTGAGAGATTGAATCAAAGATTGTTCTTTGTTCAAAGGAAACAATATTTCTACCAAAAAAAGATAGATGCTCTCCCCCCCCCTTCTTTGTTTATTTTTGATTTTTTTTGTCTTTTTCATATTATTAAAGTCTGAAAAGGGAAAAAAAGAATATTATACTACAATGGAGGAAACAAGTGTTGCAGGAAAGAAAAATAGTTCTAGAGCGCAATGAACATACCTATTCTCAATGCAAGGAAGCATGTGAAATATAAGGAAACTTAGGGGAATGTCTCCTCCAGGGGTAAAAGGTATCTAGTTGCAAAGGCATAAATTGCAAGACTAGAAGCTAGTAGGAATGCATAAGCAAATGGTTCAACAAAGGAAGCTAAATTCGACATTAGGCATATAAGTATGAGTGGTTAAAATGCAATGCAATATCACAACTTAAAACGTGAATGGGGGAGACCCATAGGCGATTAGCCAAATAATATTGAGAATAATATAAGAGGATTCAATGAAAAATTCATGGTGAGGCTAACTAGGTCTCTTGATCCTATGAATGCATTTCATCATGGGCGTCAAACTACAAACAAAGTTCTAACTAGGGTACCCATGAACTCTCTACCACATGAATTACAACACTTATAAACACAAATAAGGATATGTGTCACAACTCAGTGGGGTTGATCCTAAGGAAAAATAAAACAAGAAATGGATATTGAAAAAATGCACGAAGGGGGAAATCTAACCAATATGTGAGTTTCAAGATCTTTACCTGTCATAAAGGATCAACATGGAAGAAAAGGTAACAAAGAAAAATGTATTCAAAGTCCTGTATATAATACCGAAAAAACTCATGTATAAGTTGATAATTCCAATATAGAAACCTCTAATAAAAACAAGTGTTATGGGATACAGAACTTGAAAACAAGAAATCCTAAAACTACAATATCTATAGAGCAATGCACAACCTTACCGCTTATGCATAATATTTCTTCAGGTAGATCCCATTGCTGGGTTCAGGCCAAGGAATTATTTAGTAAAAAACCTATAAAGTTCCATTTTAGAAAGAGATTGAGGATCCATAGTCATAGCTTCAAGGATAGCATCATCTGAAGGAAACTCAACATCCATGAAACTGGGGCTTGACAACACACAAATAGTAATATCAGACTCAAGGTGAAGTTCTAGATTACACGGGTCAATAAGGGGGAGAAAGGGATCCCATTTCCCCATTGAATAAATCACATGATCAATTACTGATACCTTTCATTGAAAAGGTAAACATGATTGTAAATATCCTTCCTCAGAAACAATTGAACACTGAGGATATGATGCCATTAATTCACCCATGGAAAGGAAGAGTCTACTTGAACACTAAGAACAGACAAAGGGGACACCTAACCTAAAGTTGAACTAGGATGATGATTATTAGATTAAATATGACCAAGACTGACAATGCTTCCGCTATGAGGAAAATGCATCACATGAAAAAGCATAGATACCACAACATTCATAGCATAAACATAGTCATGCCAAAGAAGCATATTGAAATCTAGAGGGCCTGACACCACTAACAGATCGACTAGGAAATTTTTTCCACCTAACGTGATATGAAACTAAGGAATAATCCCCAAACACTCACTAGGTCTTCTATCGAAATCCAACAACTCACTCGTAGATGACACAATATTGGGAGAACCCAAAGCTTGCTAAGACGAGGAGGATACAATACTTGCAGAGGATCCTTCATCTACAATACAATGCTAAATTCCTTTAAAATAATATTTAACCATAACCATTACTTGAAAAGGTGTATAAGAAGGAAGGCAAGGGTCAACTAGATCATTCTAATAAACAAAAACCATCCTAGGACTTGGAGGGAACATACTCAAGGAGAGTGGAATTCCACCTTGTTCAAAAGGTACTGAAATAAACATACTAAAGAAACAATTGAAATACGTGTCACTCCCCAACATAAGAGTGGGATCAACCAAATATTGCATTGGTGAGATCACTTTGGAAGACTCATCACTCTCTAGTGGAAGAGTGATATCGACCAAAGATTGCATCGACACGACCACTTCATCAACCAATTATTGAAAAGGATGTGAGACAACACGATTAAGAGACACATCAACCCCCAAAACAAGAGTGGTATTAGGAGAAGATTTGATTGGAACAACCACTTCATCAACCAATGATTGAATAGTTGGTTGGGAAAACAAAGATGAATCAGAACTAGAATAGCCCTCAAACAAAGACCACACTCTTCCTACCATGAGAATAGTAGGGAAAAAATGTGTAAGGTTATCTCCTCTGCAAAGATTACAAGGGAACTTGGGATTATGTCCTATACATATAGGTTTCTCAATAGTATCAATTCACTCAACATGGCTTGTAGCGACCGATGGGTTCCCCCCAACATGAACTGCAATGACTAGGTGTTGATCTCCAACATGAATTATAGAGGTTGGTGACATTTTTTTAGAATGGATAGCACTATCTAGACTCATGCCCACAATATTAATTGCAACAGTTGGTTTCCTATATTTGACATGACTCGCAGAGGTTGTTTAAATATCTCCAAGATGATTAGTAGAGGTTGGTTTCGTGCTCCCAACCTGACTAGTAGAGGTTGCTTGTTGAACCCCAATATGACTTGCAGGGACTAGTATCTTTCCCCAACCATGACTTGTAGAGGCTAGGTGGTGGTCTTCAACATGACTTGCAGAGGTTGGTAGACTATTTCTAGTATAAATCATAGTGACTGGACTTGGGATTCCAACATGACTCACAAAGTTTGGTGACATGATGCTAGTATGAGTACCAATGACTATAATTTTTCCCCTAGAATGACTCGTAGAGGTTGGTGACATGTCACTAACACGACTAGCAGAGGTTGGTGACTTCTTCTTCTTACTCTTCCTCTTCCTCTTCCTTTTATACTTTCAAGTTACTAGTAGCTCAACTTTCACCAGAAGAGGGAGAAGGAGGAGAACTAGAATTCGCTAACACTAAAGGTAAAGGATCAACATACATTCAATGCCCATGAAATAAGGTGTTTATCTGAGAAGAATCAAGAGAATTCAAGACATTTAGAGTGGTCCATAACCAAACAAGTAGTCCTACATTTAACCCAGGATTGTTAAAAGTGGCCATCAAGGGGGCACCGATGTTCCCAAAGAATGAAAAATCACAAGAATCCTCTTCGAAAGGGGTCCCTTGGTTGGTATCCTCAAGAACTTTGGCCATGAATTTCTTATGCATAAGTTTATCCCTTTCATGATTGTTCATGTTCGAGAAAGTCTCACGCACTAAATCTGATGAACCAATGGTATAAAAATAGGTGCCATGCCTTCTAGGAGGTGGATTCACATTTTTAGGAGAAATACCAGAGGTCCTTCCCAACCAACTCAGCAGTTGGTATACCACCTTGAATAAACAATCCAAAATCAGTGATACAAACACAACCTAAAGAAACTATAAAAAACAACACCCCACTAAAAATCCCTAAGAGAAACATCGCAGATAAAAAAATTCTTCAAAAATTCAGTCGAGGTGGATAAGGTCCCGAGTCTAAAGAAATGAAAAACTAAAAAGGAACCTTTCAGATACTGAAACTGGTTGATCAAGTCTCGAGGGCGATGAACGAAGGAGTGAGAATAATTTACCTCAACCTAAACTTACCAACCTTGCCCGGTGCAAGTAACCCTTACATTGTGGGGCACCCTTTAGGTGTACTAATAGCATGATACAATGTTTTCCTCACGTACCATGAGACATCCCCCATAGTCACCTCTGAGATGCCTAATGATAGGCCACTAAAGTCACCAAATCACATTCGGCCTCCAGGGGGTATAATCAACAATCAAGAAGAAGCATATGGGTTGGATAACTGAGTTTGAAGCTCTTCTAGAGGATTGTCTACAAAAGGGCTAGTGTTACTTCAGAAAATCTCAAATTAGGTCTAAAGGTTCTAGAGGACTGACGCCAGGTGAGTTAGTGTCACTTCAAGAAAAAAACAACCATGTTCAAAATTCACAGAGGAATAATGCCAAATGAGTCAATGTCACATCAGTAAAAGACCCCAAATACATTCAATCTGTTATGCTTGGTCGTGTTTCAAAGGGGTTATCACCTCTAATATTCCTCACATGACCTCGTGTTTAGCTCCTATGTTGGAGGAGGCTCCTAGATATGCCTATACAACAATTGTATTTTCTCTTCCTATCTCATAATCCTATGTTTTTTTACCGACCTTAGAGAGTTATCTCTCAAATACTAATTCAAGGCCCTAACCCTAAGCTTGTTTATGAACCCTAGAAATAAAGTATAGTAAATTTTAAATTTAACGTTCATTTTAGTATTTGTTCTTTACTCAAAGGGTATGGGAGTGCAACTGATGTTGTTTGAGACTCTTGCAAAAATGAAACTTATAATAACATTGAAAAATAAAAATTTACACTAAATCTTCAATGAAAAAGAGTTTCAAAAAAGAAAAATGTATGAACAATCTTTCAAACCTCGAAATGAAATATTTTCTCTTTCTGATGCAAAATGCACAATGCATTCTTTTAAGGAAAGCAAAACAAGCAAACAAAAGGATGTTCTTTGTTATTTCTCCTTTGAAATGCTTTCAAGATGAGAAGAAAAAAAATTATATTCTAACATATTTTTCTTTTTCAAATATAAAGAAAAACAAAGCAACAAAAAAAAAGAAATCTAACTAGCAAAAAACTATTTTTTTTTTGTTTTTTTCCTCTTATAAAAGGCTACTCAAAACTGAAATCAACAATTTTTTCAAAACAAAAAAAATGCATAAAATACCGGAGTGCTATAAAATGAGTTCTTTTTATGAAAATATTAAGAGACAAGCGAACAAGAGAAGAAACAACCAACAACCACGGTATTTTATCTTTTTTGTTACTAAAAAGAAATAAAATGCAACTACAATGAAATTTTGTATTTTCTTTTTATGAAAAAGGAAGTAAGGAAAAAAGGAAGAAAGAAGACAGTCTAAAATCATTGAAACAAGACAATGAAATGGAAGTATAGTTCAACCACTCAAGCCTAACCTTTCAACCCACCTAAAAACTGTATATGCAAAAATATTAACCAATCAAAGAGAAAGAACTTTTGATCAAATTTTTAAGTTTACATAGACTTGATATGAAAATGGCCCCAAGAGCAAATTTTTAGAAGTGTATGCGAATGTGTACACTATGAATAACAGATGTACATGATTGAAACTGAAGTGAATCATGTATATACATGGTTCATACGAAGACAAATCATGTAAACCTTAACAAAATATCAAAAAAAAAATTGCAAATAAGAAGGAAGCTTCTAGAAACTGAAAAAGATTTCTAAGATAGTAAATGCTTTGACAACAAGATGATAAAAAAAATAAAAAATCACAAGATCCCTTAAACCGACCGAAACTAGGAAAAAAATATTCCCAGTATGGTTGCCAATTATGTTACTGGATTTTCTACCCTGTGACCTTGGTTCTGTATCAAAAATATCATAATAATATATAAAATATTGAACCTACCCTCCAACATACAAATCAATAAAGAAATTATTACTTAGAAGAGAGAAAGAAGGATCATGTACCTTGTACCCAAATGTTTGATGAAGATCCTCGCTCTCAACCTGACTTGCTCCATTCCTTTGTCTCTACCAGTTTGCAAAAGAAACCGAGTATATACTACAACAAGATAGATATGAAATTAAATTATAAATGAAATAACTAAATCCATATATATAAATCAAATTCAACATATAAGAACTAGTTAAACATCATTGCACATAGGTGAGTTACAACCTGATTCTGACTAATGCATTGCTTTGAAACCAATTGTATGAATTCCTTCACTTAACTCTTCAAGGATCAAATCAGAAATGGAGTACTTCCTCAAATGATCCAAAATGGATAGGAACACACCCAACAATATTATATTATATATGAAGATATACTGGAAAATAATTTTTTTAGATCAAGGGATACTACTCGAAGATTTAGGGAATACAAAGGCTTGCAAATGGAAAACATGTTCTTGCACCAAGGTTTTCTCCCTTCATATACACCCCCATAGGTTCTTATATACAATCATAAAGATTTTTATATGGTTACATTACGTTGTGTACGGGAAATTAAAGGTTTAGGACTGAGAAAACCCTTAAACCCTGCCCAAAAGTACATTTTTTTTTCAATCAAAATTAGGGGTGTATGTGATTTTCACACTATAAAATAACATATGTATGAGTGTTTCACATGGATGAATAACATAAAAAAACAAAGATAGTTTTTTTAATATGATTTTGATGAATGAGAGTGCGATTAAGGTTTGCAAGCTAAGGAATGGACTAGACCATCTTGCAAATGCAATACGTGGTGGCAATTTATACTATAATAGGAGGATGATGCTAAGTTTGATTCCATGTTTTCAACTAATAGGGGTATTTTATAGTACATGAAAAATTTTAATGAATTATTTTAGATAGCGAGAGTTGACCACGATGTTACTCTTTCTTCGATCTTCTCTTAGAATGTGGGAGTTGACCTAATTCAAGGTGTTGCTTCATTTTCTAGGGGATTTTAGGACCATGAGAGGGAATGTTATGTTCATAGGTAGTTGAAATCATTTCACATGTTGTTACTTATGCCAAAATCTTGGCATTTCAATATTGATGATTTGAATTATGCATATTTCTATCTTTGTGAATCTAATAGATGTGATATACATATCTTTATATTATATGGAGATGTGATTATCTCTATAGGATGTCTTGGAAAAATGGTGATATAGTTTGCTGGTGATGATGACTTAAGGGATGTTAGGGTTTGGTAGGTTACTTATCAATGAAGGTTATATTCCTTTAGATTCACAAGTGGTCATATTATTTGTAGGTTTGAGATATTGTGATAACATTGGTGACGATGCCTTTTTAAGAATTAATTGTTGATTTAGAGATTCTTGTAGGTACGAATTTACAAATGGTAGGCTTGGAGGATTTATAAAGGGAGTAAACAAGTTTTAGGGAAAATAATTTCCTCATAAAGAGGGAGTGTTATCTTTCAAAGTTACTCAGAATGTGTTAATACCATGTTTTACGATGCTTGATGAGATTTCGGGTACATGGTGTATGATCAAACCCTAGATGGTACATGATGGATTAACACATGGGAGATGGTTTGTGTTATACTTAAAAATTACAACCGACTTAGTTAGTGGTTCCCTGACCTCAATTGGGTGATTAGATGACATTATTCCCTAGGGATTTAGAGATATCCTTAAAAATTGGGTGACATTTTATGTGATGGAAACATGGATATACTTTCTTTGTTAGATAAGAATCTACTTATAAGGAGTGTTTTTTATCCCTAAGGATGGAATTATGACCTAGATATCATATGGTATATTTGATTTTTTAATTTAGGCTTGGAGTTGGCTCTAGCACACCCAAGTTGAAACATTGTTCATGTGGGGAGAGTGGACTTAGTGGAGTATATGGTTTAGTAGGATATAAATATTATTTTTAGAACCTTTATATTTGGAAACTTTCTTGTGGATATCATCATCATGGAGCTTGAAATGTGTACCTTTGGAGTGTAGTGTTCCACATGTTCGAGCATACATGTGATTATCATAGGTTTCTTGTAAGGGAATTGGACCACATATATGTTGTTGGCTTCCCTTAGTAATCATATATATGGATAAAGGAGAGATTCCTTCACTCATTCATTCATTTTCATTCAGTATTGTGTAGAGATGTGACAAAGATAAACTCATTGCTTCTCCTCTCTCTCTTGGATATTCATATCTATTGTATGAGTCAATAAAAGTTTCATGAACTTATTGGAGCATATTGAAGACTAGAGTTAGTGTTTCATCCCTTGGATATTTGGAGATCAAGGGTTTTATGTGAAACCTAGGTTATACTTTCTTAAGTGAAGAAGAAGAGGATATGTATTACCTTAGAGGCTATGCTTCTATGATGAATTCTTGTTGGATCTCCTTGACGTGAGATAGGGTTTTCTTGGTTTTGCCTAGAAAGGGTTTGCAGACATAGAACATTGTACTATCCTTGTGACAATCCTATGGTATGTAATTCAACTTCATCTTTATGTATTGCAGTGAAGTTTCTAGTTGTCTAATACTTGGGTGAATTGTAGCTTTTCTTTTCATCCATCTATCTTCTTCATGGTTCATAATTTCTAGCACTAGTATATGTATTTCTAATTCGACATATGTTACGGGTGAATATGTTAAGTGATTTAATATTATAATTGAAGAACAAAATGGAAATGTTTTTATGGTTTTTACAACTCTCACAAGTGTTTATAGATCTGTTATGCATGATAAAATTGTCCTAGAGGGATACATATTAATAATTGAAATTTTCAATCTAACCTGAGCCAAAATTTCCACATGTATATAGTTGGTAGTTGAAAAGGAGGTTGACTAAGAGGTCGAATAAGGAGTCAAATATGAGATCAATTGGGTGGTTGAATAATTGGCTAATTCGTCGTATAGTTAGAATACAATAATTGACTAGTCCATTGAATAGGGTATAAATTGAGGAGTTCATTATGTACTCTAATCAATCTATGTGTAATTAATATTCCTCAATTCAAATGATTTGGTTACATATTGGTGCTATATAAGACGTCCTTATCGTTTTATCTATGATATGGTGATCAACATGTTGTGTATGTAAATATTTTTATTTCTTACACTTGTTTGTATGTTGAGATATGATCGATTGTGCTTAAGTGATGTAGCAATATCTCTATACACAACCTCTATCTTGGAAAACTATCTATTTGATCTACCTAATCCTCTAATTCTTCAACATTCACCATTTCATCCTCCATTAGTTCAATTTCATCTCAAATTCATTCTCTTAGCTATGAAGTTGGCACTAGTCAAAAGGTAAATCTATCCACCCCCCTACCTAATGAGATGGTTCCAATAGATCCTTAATAACACACATATCATTAATTTTGATAAATATATCCTAGAGGCCATAATTACCCTCTATGTTACTTGGGATAATTTGTAACATGGATCATATTTACTTTTAAGGACCAATATCATTATATCCAACCAATACATTTTCAAGGTCAAATATTTCACTATACTTGGGACAATTTGCAACATTGATCATATTTACTTTTAAGGATCAATCTCATTATATCCAACCAATACATTTTCAGTGTCAAAGATTTCACTATTCATGGACACATGTATTTGTGAAAACACCCTATTCATGCACTAGAGTCATTTAAGGAGGAAAATTTGTCTAATATTTCCAAAACCAACACCATAGACATTTCCACCAAACCAAGTGTTAGAAATTTTTTTTTTCTTGGAGTAGCATGCACCCCTAAGAAAGTTGTTGCTTGCAAATCCTAATTTCAAGAATTATGTGATGTGTTTTCATGGTTGTAAATGGAAATATTATTCATGGACCATAGTAGTATCGAAAACTACATTGAAATAGAGCCTTATGCACAACTTTTTTGATAGAAACAATAACCTATTCACCCCCAAAAGTTCCCAACCATTAATGAATAAATTGGCAAATCACAGACAATTAGTGGAATTTACCACATCACTTGCACACATTGGGCATCCTATATTGTCCCCTTCAATAAGAAGAAATGAAATAACATGGCTCATACTAAATTTTATGACCTCAACTAGGCCTTCCCCAAAGATGAATTCTCTAACACATTCATTGCCTAAGATATTGGTGAATGTATTTGTCATGAAGTATTTTCCTTCATAGACAAGTTCTTAGAGTACAACTATATTCAAATTCATAAAGAGTGTTAATATAAAATTAAATAGACCATAATTTGAGGAAATTTTTCTTATCATGTCATCCTATTCATACTCAATAGTATTCGAGCCACCTTCCAATGCGTTATGTCCTATGTATCCACAACATGGTACACATTGTTCTAGATATTATTCATGATATCATGGATAGATCCATTAAATTATGGTCACAATAATTAGTGGACCTATGCACAATATTAATTTGATGCCAACAATACAACATTAGATTAAATACTCTTAAAATATTATTTTATGTTATGATTGGATGCCTCCTTGAGTTTATATATCAAAATAAGGTACTTTTGTTAATCTCTTGAAAGTGAAAATCATCATGGAACCACTTCCACCATGAAACCTTCACCAATTTCAAATCCTGCAAGTAAAAAATAAACATATTGTGAAGCTTTATTCTTGACTACACCACTCCCTCTCATGGATCTTTGCATATTTTTTTAAGAACCATACCTTTTTCTAGGATGAGTAGTTCCATAAACAATTTGATTCTTTAAAGTATTATCTAACACTAGCACCCTTCATCGCTCCCCTAACGTCATTAAATATTTATTTCATGAAATTTCCTCCTTAGCTTATGTTGTGACATGCATGTTAGTCCAATATCAACACGCCACGATTGAGCACTAAGAATGTCATATTACATCAATGAGAACCTATCAAACATTGTCTTACCATATAATATTGATGAGAGGCTGGACTTCACTATGGTAGATTAAGTGAAAGGATTTATTCATTATATGCTTTGTCACCACACCAATGACCCATTAGCATGCCATACCCACCTCATAATTATGTTCTCCCCAATAAAAATATCTTCATCATATCATTGGGTAACCCATGGCATGGTGATATCGTGGTTTATCTTTGCATAGATAAGTTTAGATACCAAATTTATAATGACAATTTTCCACACATCCACTAACAAACTCTTTGTTATCTCCTTCTTGTTGGAATTATCTATTGTCAAACTATTGACACCTTCTTACAACAATGTTATCTATCAAGTTCTCAGTCATTTCCATAACATAAATTGTGGTGGTCACTTTTCTAGAGTTTCCTCCTCATAAAAGATCGTTTTCGAAATCATTTCTAGCATTCCTCTTGCATGACTACGTCCATGAAATTAAGCATGGAGAGAACTAAAAAATATTCACTTAAACATAAGAACCACCATCTTCCCTACATCACCTCATCACAATCGATCCCTTTTGTAAATGGAGGATCTGTTTCAATGAATGTGATCCCATATCCAACAACTATAGTAAATACACCATGATGTCAATTCACTACTTCACTAAATCGGTAGAATCAATGTCTACCTTCAAAATCTCTTCCCACATGGTAATTATCTTCCTTTTGAAGAGAATGTGATGTCATCACTTGCTTCATAGCTGATATTTGAGCATGAAGAAATTTCAAGACTCAAATCCTCTACGATTTCATGTTTAGGATATAAATATGTATTGACCACCTGATATTCTATGCAAACCCAGTTAAAATAATCCTAAAAACCATACTTCAATGTATAGTCAAAAAACATAAATCTAACTAGAACCTTATGGGAATGTCATACATTAATCAAGACTACCACTTGTTTCACACCTTTTCATTTCATTTATGGTATTGAGATAATTATTCCCATCAACATTGAAAGTAAAGTGGAGGGTCATACTTTGATTTTATTTTTCTAAAATATAACTAGTTTCACATTATTTCCTACATTCTCTACTAATTGTTGTCCCCATGGGATCAAACACATTTTCATTTACTTTTATTTCTTCTATGGAAGAGGAAGTACATGGGAAGTACATAGGTACCCATATTCATGGATAAGCTCTAATTGTGTAGGCTAAATACCACACATAATCCTCCCATGTGTGTTGGTCACATGATTCAAACCCCATGAAATTTCCCATGCCAAAACTTCCAAGACCCTTTCCTTCTCTTATATATCTGTGAGCCTTGTTGTTCCTATGAGACCTTTCACATGGAAAGCACTAGTTTGTTGGGAAAGTAGTGGAATACTCAATTAATCCATCCCAATATTCATTCAAGATAAAGTTTCCACGTCAAAAACCTTTTTAAGATTCAATGGTTATGAATTGGTAGGCCACAAGTAAAAAATCTCTACCTTCCCCTCATGAATTCAACGTAGTGTCGATATGGAACAATTAGACAATGAGAAAGTTTTTGAGGGTTAAAAATATTTTTGATGTGAAGTGCACCTTCCAATGTTGTGCCCATATAATGTGGGTGCATTGCCTCTTAATAATCTACCTTGTGAATAAACCCACCTGCTACTTAATTGTATAACAAATAGTTCATGTGATCGATCTATGGATAATCCAATAGGAAATATCACTATAGGCCCAAGTTAACCATATGTCATTTCTTCCACCAAAAATCATCACATTGTTGATCTCTAAATGATCCAATGTGTGGATTTTGTAGGTTTTACATATATTTTTGGGTTGGTTGCAAATTTCAACACATGCCACTTAATCAATACCAAATATCACTTTCTTCACAACCTCCAAACAAAAAATGCACTCTAAATTGGAATTAATACAAGGTATTTGACTTTTCCATCGTATGCCTCTAGTTCCACATCTACATTAGTTGGGGGGATCATTCCAATACACAACAGGTTTTTGTGACTCTAGTGTAACAAAACCAAAGTTCCCCCTTACACAAACTACAACTCTCATTTACCTTCAAATTATGAGTCTCCTCCTCATTCGTAATTAAAAATAAAACATAGTCAACATCTCTATGCTTCTTGCAACCCAAGTTTTGTGAGTGGATCCCATGCATGGAGGTTAAGTTTGATCATAATGAATTTTTTCTCACATATGATTTTATCTTCATTAAATGTCTTATTGTTGTTAAATTAATGCACATGATTATGAATCATGTTGTGTAAACCTATTCAAATTGGCCTAGCATTGAAATAGTCTTTGATACCACACCCTTCACTAATTTCAAATTCTTCAAATCAAGATAAACATTTTTTTGATGCTTTGTTCTTGATTACACCAATCCCTCTCATGGATCATCGTCTATTTTATTTGTTTCATGGTGGAGGACGTACATGGGAAATATATAAATTTGTGTCTTCATGGATCAACTCTCGTTACTTAGGACAAGGATCACACATAATATTTCCACGTGGGTGGATTTCACATTTTAACACTGTGCCAATCAAACAATGTTACATGCCGCTTCCTTCAAAACCTCCAAACCACAACCATGCTCCACGTTAGGTTTAACATATGGTATTAAACTCTTTGATTGCACGTCTCTTCCATTTGATTAGTACCCTACCTATATTTCCACATCTACATTAGTAGGGGTGGATCATACCTATACTCAATAATTGTTCATGACTCAGGTGTAACAAGATCAAAGTTATCCCTTACATAGGTTGCAACTCTTATTTATTTCCAAATTATGAGTCTCTTGCTCATCCATAGATAAAAATAAAACACATTATTCCATATCCCTTGGAATATTCTTGCAACTTAAGTTTCATGAATGGATCCATTCATGGAGGTCAAATTTGAATATAACACAAATCGTCTTGCTTCTAACTCTATCTTCATTAAATGTCTTGTGGTTATTAAGTGAATGCACATGACTATGAAGCCCATCATGTCAATCAAATGGCCCATAATTGAAATAAGGATATGATACAACACTATGGAATCC
>ML787046.1:11850-56943 GCA_009831015.1 Picea engelmannii
TTTATTAACCAAATTCTCTTTTTGCCATTAAAACTTGTCCTTTTTCATTCTAAATCCTTGAAGTTCTTTATAAATCCACATTAGGAGACCCCTCAGGTACTTAAGGTCACTTTGCATAATTGTTCCTATTATTTGATGTTTCAATGAGTTTTAAATCATGTTAAATAACAGGTATTTACAAGAACTTCAAATTCTAGTAAATTAAGTTAGTTTTGATGGTTGCAGTAGAGAAAATTAAAAATATGACACCTAGGCTATGATCATGATATGTTGGACCAGCTTACCCTCCTCTTGGATCAAGAAGAATGCAATCTGGGGTCAATCTGAGAGATAAATCAACCCAAAATTCAATTCTTTTAGCAACGCTTCTATTTTCAACAAGCAACCTCCATGGTTTGAGCACTAGCACGCACCTACATGGAAATTGAAGACATGGGTTTTATTTCCAGGACCCTCTATATCAACCTGGGTTATTCAAATCATGCCAAGGTCGACAGCATGAAGTTCCATCTCTTAGTCAAATATTCTCGTCAACTCACGATAATTTCTAGGCAATAATTTTGTGGAGTGATTTCCAAAGATATGAAGGCAGATCTTGGAAATTCGAGACATGGGTTTTGTGTACGACGATACCATTTAGGTTCCTCGTGAGCAGAGTTCTCAAAAACAAAAATATCTAGGAGATATGTTTGATTATATAAAATGGGTTTTCCTAGAATTATAGTTGCGGTAAGGTTTGAGATCCGTGAGAATTGTATCTATGCAATCTTGATTGTAATGTATAAATAGGAGTTATCATACCTTCATAGGGATGCACATTTCTTGATATCAGACTGTTGTAATCACATTGTTGTTGAATTAATATAAAGTTTTGGTTATTGTGCATTCTCAAGTGTTACATGTTTTGAGTTTATAAGGTTTAAGTCTTATATGATCTTTCTAAGTAGCACTCCCCGAGCCAAGAGGGCCCCCTAAGGAGGATTATGCTGACTATTTATTTCATTTTCGGTATTTTTTGTTTGTGTGATTTATATTTTTGTTCATTTCTTTTATGCAAGCTTATTTATTTCTATTCACACGAGATAACTAACATAGCACACATCAATTGAATAATTGATTGTTATTTCCATAGCAGGAACTCTCATTGCTTCAAATGATTGAAAGAATGTTATTAATAGTCTAGTATATTAATGATCATAAGTGTTGGAATTATCTGTGTCTTTATAATTATGTTTCTGCATCATTAGTAAATGCTCTATTATTTTTGTAGTTGAAAAAAACTATGTTTTTGCAGCTAAACAGTGAACAGTTACTATGTTTTTTGTAGATGGACAGAACTTTGTTTCTACAGCTAAAACAACTTACAAATTTAATTTTTCATAAGTAATCATTTAGGGACATATTGGAAGCTAAGTCTTGCATATCGTTTGCATGCACTTCATCAGTTTATGATCCCAAGGTTGAAGATTTAATGGAGTAGAGTTCACCTAATTGAACTGATTGGCATTTTTGGCATCGTTGTCAGGGAAGTGCAAAAAGACATTTAGTTTTTATTTCTTTTAAATGCATATAGGAATGAATGCATGGAAAGAGAGATGGTAAGATGCAAAGATGTAAATTTTCTTTATAGTATAATATCCCGAAGCATTCGCTACAAGTAGATTTGTAGTGAGTCTCTCTTCAACCATTTAAATCATGTTAAGTAGAAAGCATGGAAAGACTAACTCATGTCAAATGATAACCTAGTGATAGTAGGGTCTTAGTAGCATGAGGTATTCAAAACATAGCGTGCTTCATTTTTTTGTAGATTTCGTACAAAAAGTAGAAAAGTTTCAATTATTTTTGGGTGTTGTAAGAACCCCCCATACACTAATCCATGTGCAATACAGGGACTATCAACCAGCAACAATAATTCAATCATGTTCAAAAATTTGTTGAGAAAAGAAGATACTACTCCAAGAAATCTCTCAAATCCTAGCAGTAGCTTGAAACATCTATGTATCTCAGGAGGAGAAATCTTGATAGCATTCAGGAACACACCAACACTCCACAAAGTGATAGAATATCAAAAATTCCATGAGCAATATCAAAAAGAATACCTATAAGAGATCAAACAACCATGGAAAACATCTGATGGAGAGAATAAATTAGAACCTGAGATCGAGGAACTTTTATCATGCTTATCATCAGATTCTTTATGCACTCAAGAGACCAATCAGTGAATAGTAGAATATCTACATGGCATGAAAAAGGAGGACATACAAAGCGGTGGCAATGAACAAGTGAACCAAGGGAATCAAGACTAAATTGAATTATCATTCTAGACACCTATCATTTCACAGCATTCCTTCACTCTTTAGTAATTCTTGACATCATATCAATCAAAGCAGTTGGTTTCTCATATTCTGGTATCTATCCAAATATATGTTTCAAGCCTGAATATGAGTTTATTTGTAATCATGTTACGTACACGACTCCATTGGAAGTATTCCTATACTTGAAAGAGATTTTATTTTTCAAGCAAAGTAGGATATGGTATAAGAATAAATAAATAAACAAAATAGTAAAGATAAAAATAAGTCTAGTTGTGAAAACTAGTTTACTGACACAATTGGGCATGAGTTTTGCTTAAAAACCAGGAAACTAGCAGGAAAAAATCTCCATAAAGTTTTGCATGTTGGTTCAATCTTCTATTATGGTCCTTCAAATCATTTGTGTTCTATGATCATATTGGATGATGTGGGATCCCTTAAGGCCTTCCTTATAGTAGGTCTTGTCCCATCGACTTCAACACTCTATATGGGATCAAGATCAAGAGATATTTATAATTCCTTGGAACTTGTAAGCCTCAATGATAGATTTCCTCATTGATAGAAGTGGGGATGCATTAATTCCTCCTGACTATCAAATCTTGCAGGTTACTCAACACCAACACATTTATTTGTTCATGACAGGATGCATTAGGGTACCTTGGCACTCATTGACATTAATGGTGAGTGATCTCACAATGGTTAATGGCATACATTAATGGTCAGTAATCTAATGATTTCTTTCCATGATCAACGTCATCACATCCATTCGCATGGTAAGAATTGTACTGTTGATTCAAGTTTTGATGAAGACTAATATGATTTAATGGTATCAACAGTTGCAACCTTTTCTACATCTTGCAAATAAAAAAGGGATGCCATTCTTGTTGTATTATATTTCCCTGTAGCAGAGTTTATGGTTCCCTATAGTAGTATTCATGGTTGGTATTTTGGTTCCAATAGTATTTCTCATTTAGTGATCAACAAAGCAGAGTTTCATATTTAAAATAAACTCTAGACCTTTAGTTTTGGCAGTTGATTTCCTATATTAGATTTGTTGTAGTCATTGTTATCGCATAGTTTGTACTTGCCCAAAGCCCAAGGCGAGTAAATGCAATATTGGTGTAACAGGGAGTGACCTATCACTATCACCTTAATAGGAAACCCCTTTCTATTTAGGAGTATATCAAAGTTACCTCAAGGGAGACGTCCCCAGTGACCTAAAGGGCTCATAAAACTAAGGCAAGGATGCAAGAAAATCCCCCTCTCACTGGTCACTCAAGTCAAAAGGTTATTAAGGTCTTTAAGGGATGATACAATGATGAAAAATGGAGTGTACCTGCCCAGAACAAGACAACAAAGAAAATATGGAAACTTTCAAGTACAAAAATGATGTTAGTGTTTTATAAGACCATGAACCTTTGAAAAATAAGCTAGCTGATATAAAATTGCAGCAATGTAATAGTTTACAACAGCAATAAGTATTTTGTAACAAATGCAAAGAACATGCCTTGAAATTGCTTGAAAAATACAAGAAAATGTAGCTTTAACTACGCATAATGATAATTAATTGTCACAAGAAAATTTGGCAATGTTTGGCTAGCCTTAAATGTTAATTTTGCGGAGAATTTTCTGCAGTTAGATGGTTGTAGCAATCTTTTGTAACAACAGCAAGTTCTAGTTCTCGGAATTGCAAGAAAACACCATATAAACTTAGCATTAATCTAGTAGATTGTTTGGCAATTCTCACAAGCAATTTATGAATGAGTTAGGTGCAAGTTATGTAGGTGTATGCAGCAAATTAGTATGAATTAGTATGGTTGTAGCAGTGATTTGTAACAACAGCAAGTTAGTTAGTGAATTAGTCTAGTTTAGGGTTAGTAGAAGCTAGCAAAAGCTTCAAGGAAGAAGGTTTGAGTGTTTATTTGATCAATCATTCACTAGAGTGAGTAGACTAGTGCCTTTATGGGTAATGGAGTCCATAAGTGACAGTTTTTACTTGGAAGTAGCAGCAGCAATGATTATACTTGTCTAAGGAGAAGAGGTGGATGGAGGAGGTGTTGGCACTTCAAGGCCTCAAACATCCAAATCCTAAAAATAAATTCACTAGAGAGTAAACAATTTTAGGCCCTAGAAGATCTTCTTTCCTTAGACTATTGAAAAGGTAGTAAGAGCAACAATAACTAGATAATAGTTTCTAGAGTGCTAGTATTTAGGGCTTTAGAAGCTTATCCAAGCTAAATCACCTTAGTAAAGTCTAGCAAATGAAGAGCAAAGAAGTAGTAACTTAAGTCCTTTACTCCTAGGGTTTGTCAAGAAAGAAATTTCATAATATTTAACATGAATAAGAAAATATATCATAACCATTCAAATGAATTGAAGAATTGCAGATTTACTTTCTTCACCAAGAATAATCAAGCAATAAAACCCTAGATTGCCAAGTAACTTCACCAAGAAATTATCCAAGTTGTAAATTTTAGCCTCAACGAAAAGTATGCCTCCCTATTTCAACCAATAACTCCCAAATAGGGCGCAAATTTCATAACACAATTATTGTGTCATGAGTTCTAATGTAAAAATGAATGTACTTTATGTTTATTTATACAAAATTGGTGACCTTTAATTAATTTTAGGTCAAATAAAGATTGACTTGGCCAATTTTCAAATAAATTCAATTTAGACAGAAATAAAATTAATTAGCATCTAAAAACACTTCCAACGGTGGTATCATGCCCTTCTAGGGTGACGTTGAGGCCCTTAGGTGGAACGTTGGGCCTACAAGGTAGGGCGCTTGGCCTCCAAAGGCCTCAGATGAAGCCCACACGTGACACTAGGCTCATAAATGCCTCCAAAATAGAAACCCTAGCTCTGGATAACATCCAAGGTCATGATGATGACTTCATGGGCCTCCTAAGGCCAACATCTATGTGGAAGAGCAAGATCCCCCTAGGTCTAGGTCTTCCAGGGTTCCCCAAAGGAAACATCCTTCTTTTTCCTGGTGAAAATATTCAATTTCTTCTTACCCCTGGCTGGGGTTGCATCATCCATCTGTGGGCTTTAATCCCTCTTGAAGGTCTGAGCTAATCATCCCCTCATGTGTACCTGTCCACCAGAAAAGGTCGTGCAACAAAAACAAGTACGCCATCCAATATTTCATAAGTCACAGGGATCATAGCATGTAAATCACATCCAATAATTAAATTACCCAAACATGTGCATCAAATCCCCCTTAACCCAGATAAATGATCAAAGACATTATGCAATTTGACAAGTTAGGTTTGGAGAAGGTGTCAAGGTGTCCTATTGGGATAACCTTCCTTAAGTTTGGGATGTTTCCCAAGTGGGATCCAATCCAAGTCATGTAAGTGTATGAGGTGGTATGGGGTAAGTGTTTGGGCATGGGGTGCAGTAATAACAGGGAAATGTAAGTCTTACCTATGGGTGCCTTTGTAGAGAGAGAGTTGCACCTTGTCATAAATGTTATTGTTTCCTAGCCCAATCATGCCTTTTATTATTAGCTTTAGTTCTTTTGATCTTTTGTTTTTTGTGCTTCAAGGGAAAAGTTGAGGGCCACTGTCCTGGCTTGATGACCATAGGTGATAGTGTTATCCACAAAAATTTCATGGAGATGAGAAGGTTGGCTCGTGATGAGACCCCCTTTCTCTTGGTTATGCCACCAAGAGCCACCACCCTAGTTTGGTGACCAGATAGGTGGTAGTGTCATACCGCTACATGCCCATGGTCATAATAGGTCAGCTTGTGATGAGACCTCATATACACCAACTAGTACCTTGAGTGTTTATTTATCTTATGGGTTCCCTTTTCTTACTGAGAATATTTTTATTGCTTTCTATGGAATCCCTGGGTGAAGCATCTCAAATGTTTCAATAGGATTTTAACTCTTGCCATCTAATTTTACCCTATGGGCCTTTAGTCCCTTCTTCCCACAAGGCAAGGTACAACCCTTCCTAGTGTGTCCAATCCCAACGCCTGAACAAAGGTGGGGGGAGATGAGAGGAATAAAGATGGAAAGTGGTAAGTATGGAAGGAATGGACGATGACCTTCACAGACCCACCCAGTGGAAGCCTCTCCTAAAGGGAGATCAACTTACTATGGCACCATGTCACCCTTCTAGGTATGAACAAGGAAAAGATCATAATTTCCAAGAAAATGTCATGAAATGAAGAAGAATTCAATGCAACATATTCAAGTGCTTCGAAAATCAGAGTGACACATAGCATGATACCCGGACTCATTACCTCATGGAGCAAAACTTACTTCTACTTAAGGACCAGGCTGGTGGGATGGATATTGTTGTTGTTGATAAATGGATTGCACTAAAGAAAGGAGGGGCCCTTCGGGGACATGCTCAAGTCACTTGGCTCTCGGTACTCCATGTCTAGGACCTGTGGGCCTCGAGACATGATCTCCTTAGTTATCCCTAGGGTAGGGGATAAAATTCACATAGTTTCCTCTTCATTCTTCTCTCCATAATACGACAACAAAAGTCAAGGAGGACAACACCATTCAACATGATCAGCATGCAGGTTTGCAAATTTTATGATTAGCATGATGAATAAGTGCAATAGGTGTTATAATTTTTAATGAAAATATTAGCAGCATCCACTATATTCAAAAGATTAGTACCATCACATTAGATTCAACACACACATCCTGCATTACATCAAAAATGGTCAATATGGGACAAAGGAAAAAGAAAAGGTAAGAAGTTTCCTTGTTTTGGCTAACAATTCCTATAGGTTTGTGGAAGGATATTCTAAGATTTTGGCACCACTAAGTGACTTATTGAAAAATAACAAGTCATGGAGTTAGACGAATAAGTGTTGGGAAGTGTTCTACGAGTTGAAGCACAGACTTGCCTTGGTTCCTGTGTTGAAGTTGTCGGACTTTAAGTAGTTTTTTGAGGTCTAGAAAAACACCTCATACATCGCTATTAGAGGAGTTTTGTCACGGGAAAGTCATTTAGTGGCCTACGAGAGCAGAAATCTACAAGATCATGAATGGAGGTACCTTGTTAATGAGAAGGAGATGACCATAGTTGTGCATTGTCTACAAGCATAGAGGAACTACTTGTTTGGCAAGTCTTTTGTTGTGAAGATGGACAATGTGGCGATGAGTTACTTCACCACTCAACCAAAGTTGTCACCGAAGCAGGCACGATGGCAATATTTCTGGGCAAAATTTGACATGACCATTGAGTATCGGTCAGGCAAGTTAAAATGTCGTTGATGCTTTAAGCAGGGAGGTGCATCTTGCAGCATTGGAGGAAGATGAGTTGTCAATGACCATGGATAGTCAAATGCAATTCTTAATAGATTTGCAAGAGAATATTAAGGAGGGATTGCATAAGGATCTTGTAGCTTTGAACATCATGAGGAAGGTGAAGGGAGAAAAAACATGAAATTTTTTACTGGACAACGATTTCTTATAATTTGATGAATGCATCTAAGTGCGTAAGTCAACTAACCTTCGAAAGGAGCTACTAAGGGAGTCTCATGACTCACCTTGGGCTAGCCACCTGGTACAATGGAGAACGTTGGCACTGCTAGAATGAGATTACCATTGGGAACATATGAGACAAGATGTGGAGGAATGCATCCAGACTTGTCTTCTGTGCCAACAAGACAAGGCAGACACCAAAATGCAAGTCAGTCTGTTGCATCCTTTATCGGTTCTAGAGAGACCTTGGACAAGTGTCTCGATGGAATTCATTATTCAAATTCTAGTCATATAGGGGTATAATGGGATCATGGTTGTGGTCGATTTTTTTTCCAAGTATGCCATCATCGTCCCATCGAAGGTGCCTTGTGTTGCAGAGGAATTTGCGATGTTTTTTTTCAAGAATGTTGTGAAGTATTTGGTTTTTCTATTGAGCATTGTGTCGGCAAGGACACAAGGTTCACTGGACAATTTTGGACTGAGTTTTTCAAGCTCATTGGAACCAAAATCTTGATGAGTTTGAGCTTCCATCCATAGACTGATGGGTAGATCGAGCACATCAATTATCTCTTGGAGGATTACTTGAGGCACTTCGTGCAGGCAAACCAAACGAACTGGATTAAGTCGTTGGACGTCGCCTAGTTCAACTACAACATGCAGAAGATTTCAGTGACAGACTACAGTGCATTTGAGTTTGAAAATGTGTAACATCCCCACTATAATCCCCAGTGTAATTGATTCTTAATGTAGATATAATATGTGGTTATGGCCATGTGATGTAATATGCAAATTGTATTTCTATGTTTTAATAAAATGTGATGACAGCTGCTAAGGGGACATGGATAGAGATGAGGGATGAGTTAATCCACAAGAGAGGGGAGGGTCTAAGAGAATGGTCAAGAGGGGTCCAAGGGGGAATTACCCAATTATATTAATTAAACCCATTTTCCTAAATTTGTTATTGGTATATGAACCTTCTAATTTCTGATTGAATGTTTCCAAAGCCAATCATTTAATACATGTAAGAGGGTGGGTGTGAGAGGTCACATCCCATAGTTATTGGGCACACAGGGGACTGAGTACAATCATCTTGTGGAAGTGTGTGAGTCAAGCAAGTAAGTCGAAGAGATGAAATTTGTATGGGAATCTACAACAATATTACACATGAGTGTTTTTGCATGAGCAGTAAGAAGAGAATAAAAAAGAGAGCTTGGAGTTGGAACATCCATGGAGGGATAATTCTAGAACATGTTGGAGTGTTTTTGGAGCATTTTGGAGCTCAATATTGAAGAGCTAGGTTATCATGCCTGGAGAGTGAAATCATGTGTGAGTTGCACTCTAACAATAAGTGTTTGTTGTTGTTTGTTGGCAGTTTTTCCTATTAGTTAGTCCCATTGAGTTCCGAGCTGAGAGATTCTCGGTTACCTATGCCAAAGAGACCCTGATAAATGAATGAAAGGCCCGAGGGACTGAGACTAGTGAAAGGGCATATTCCTTGGGTTAGGCAGGTCAAGAGGAAGAGAGCTGGAGGAAAATTGGGATAGTTGTAGGAGAATACCAGTGAGTTGTGAGTTTTAGGAGCTATGAGTGGACAATGAGAGACCAACCTCTTTTGTGGATTACTAGCCTCATCTTGGGGGTGATTGGATATTGATATTTGGAACAGTCAATCTATGGTTGGATGGAATTTTCATCCTAAGTAGATGGTTGCACAACTGATTATTAAATATAAGTGTTTTATCTATGTATGTGGTGTTTTTATGAGTTAAATTGTTGTGCATGAACTATGTGTATTTAAGAATGATTTATATGTTGATGTGTTAAATAATTAAGTTGCATTCATGTATATTTTGGTATGTTGTAGATGCATCAACTTAATGGTAGAGAATAGTAGCTAAATCTGGTTGTAATTCGTAGCTGGAAGCAACAAGAATTTATTTAAATAGCATAAATTTCAATTCGTAAGAGTATTATCCATCATAATGTTCCTCAGTTGGGCTAGGAAACGTTACATTACAGTATCAAAGCCTCTGATTCAAACACTGGGCTTTTATGGGCCAAGAACTAGAGGAAATTGGTGAAATTTGTTGTTGTAGACTTTGGTCTATGCAAATTTCGGGAAAAACAAAGAAGTTGGAGCACGATCCCCAAATTTGTGGGTAAATTTTGAGTTTAAATGCCACAGGGTAGTCAAAGAGATGATCTGGGGCATGAATCTGCAGGTTGCATAACTGAATTTGAATTAGAATAGTTGAATTTCATGTTTTAATGGTCATTGTGTAGTTGCAGGAAGTTTGTGGGAATTGATGGCCAAGATCACATTTGATCTTTGCGATCAATGACCCAAATTCATTTTGATAAATTTAAAAATTCATAGGGTTTCGGTCGTTTGGAAGGTTGAGAAAATCAACGGCCAGGATTCATTTTTGGCCATTTGGAAAATATATCAGATCAAAGATATATATTAGTCTTCAAAGGTTGGAAGAAGGGATTTGATTGATGGTCAAGATTATCTTGGCTTGAAGATCGACGACTTAGATTCACCTGTAATTTGGAAAAAAATCGCTAAGTGTTGAAGTTCACCAACAAAATTCTTCGATTGTCGATGGTTGACTCGACGAGTTTGGAAAATATTTGGGTTCGTCTGAACGAAGTCTCCAATCATTGATGGTTGATGGTCATGGGTTGACATGTTTTGGGATAAATTTCACGCGTCCAAAGGAAATATTTGATCGTCGATGGTCGATGATCGGGGATTGGCAGATTTTGGGTGAAAGTTTCATGCGTCCAAAGGAAATCTTCGATTGTCGATGGCTAATGATCAGGCATTGGCAGAATCATTGTGATGAATAAATTATTTGAAGAGAAAATATAGATGGCGTTTGAACGAAACATGGTGATGACATGTCATGCCACATTAGTATAGATGCCACATCAGCAAAGAGTTGGTCGATCGTTGATGGTCGGGGTTCAATGAGATTTGTGGGCAAGTGATTGTTAAGGGAATTTGCCAACAGTTGATCCTTGATGGTCGGGGGTTCAACGAGATTGGTGAGAAAAATAGGTTTTCCAAGAAAGAAGATTGATGGTCGATGCCCAATGATCAGGCACCAGGGAAATTCGCAAGCAAATTTGGTTCTCCAAAAAGAATCGTTGATCGTTGATGTAGTGTCAGAGATCAACGGTCGAGATTGTTGTAATTTGTTGATAAATGGTGGAAATTTATCTATGCGGTTTGGAAAGGTTTAGCGTCTCAATGACTCAGATTTTACCCATTTTTAATATCAATGGCTCAAATTTAAGGGTTGTTAACCTAGTAAAAAAATCATCTTTATGCGAAATTTTGTGGTTTCTGAAGGTCATTAACTTGTGAGGCATTTTTGAGGGCCTAAACGACATTTTTAGCCAATCAAAACCCATGAGATCAAAGAATACCAAGGTACACTCTATATTTCCATCTCAAATAAAAGAGCTCGAGGAAAGCTTTTCGACGAGCTAATTTGTTCACAAAACAAAGCTCATACAAGAAAGTTATAGCCAAAACAGTAAGGATAAAATTTCAACATCATATTACTTCTAGAGAGAATAACTCCTTTCTCAAAATTTCATTTGGGGCACAAGAGTAGCCTATGGAAAGCTTATGATCCATAGAAGAGAGCCATGGAGCTAGATTTGGAATATGGGTATGTAAAAATGTGCAAGAAGAGAAAGAATTCACCTGTAGCATGCATAGATAAATTGGGTAAAATAGTGTAAACTTTTGTGGACCATAACTTTTAGATCAAATCTTAGATTTGAGCAAAAAAATACTTGCTAGAAAGACTTGAGGAGTAGAAGGCATATTTCAACCCAGAATCTTGAATTGAGTACTAAAATTTCTCAAAAAGTGATAAAAGAGATTTTTGTAGCAGTAAAAGAGTGGAAATTGCAACTTGTAAATGTTGTAACTTTTCGTTTAGAACTCATATTGAGGCATGAATATAGCCATTGGAAATTTGTTTCAAAGAGGAATGCATCTGAGGAATCAGAATTTGAATTGGTGCATTGTCTCATTCATAAACTGATGAGGAAATAACATGTATTCTAATTGATGAAATTTTTTATAGTATGCATGTTCTAACAATAATTATTACATGCACATTTCTTGCAAAATTAGAGGTACAGGAAAGAAAATCGGTTCTTATATGAGGAATGGAGTTATGGATGATGCTCAAGGATATTATAGCCATGAGGAGGAGATCATAGGTATGCATGTCAGCATGGAAAATGCTAAGATAGAGTTAAATGGAAAAGGAGATAGGAAGGAGCATGTAACTATGAGAAGCATGCATAGGGAAGTGTAGAGCCATAGTGATGATAATTAAAAGATTATGAAGGCTCAGAAGGAGATACTTTAGAGCTTAAATATGCTTCATGAGCAAGTCAGCAAGGACTATGGAACTTAGCAAGTAGTTAGTGCTAGACAAGTGACAACATATAGATCCAAAAGAAAAAGGGATGATCATGGAAATGATAGGAAGTCAAGAAGCATGAACATGTGTCATCATTCTCCAAGGAAATCCACCAGAGGAACTCATGCAAATTCGGGGATAGGGAGTAGCCCAAGCGTGTCTCTTTTCAGAAGGAAAAGGAGAAGGTTTGAGGAAGACATCTTGCAAGGTGAACTCAGGAAAATCAAGCCACCAACATTCAATGATAAGCATAGGAAAGGAGAATAGACAGAGGCCTAGCTGTTGGAAATGAAGAAATATTTCCAACTGCATGATTACCCCTCCGAGGTAGAAGCTAGAATTACAACATACCACTTGCAAGGAAAGGCAACTATGTGGTGGGATCAGCTTAAGTAAGCCAAGCACCTTGATGATAAGAGGATCTCATGGAGGCATTTCAAAGGATATTTCCAAGATAAATATTTGTCCGAGCATTATTATGAAATAAAGATGAAAGAGTTCTTTGAAGTCAAGTTAGGAACCATGAAACTGGATGAATATGAGAAGAGGTGCTTTAAATTGTTAAAGTATGTTGACTTCATAAAGGATGAAAAATTTAAAATTCAAAGGTTTGTAAGTGGGTTACCCTCTTTCTTGTTGGATTTTCAATGAGCTATGGCTCATGCATTTAATTCAATTTTATGTTTAGCTTTTAACTTGAACCATAATTACTGCAACAAACCAAGATCATAAGAAGAATAACCATGCACAAGAACACAAGAAGTATCTTAGGAAACCCTTCTCAACAAGGGAAGAAAACCCAGCCAATCCTTTGTTATATTATTCAAGAGAAAGACCTCCCACACCATCACCAAAATTAGCACACAAGAGGGTGTTGTAATTCTCACAATTTCAGACCACAACTTCTGAAATTATGAGATGACACAATGTTAAGTGTGTTTCCTCAATGGGGATTCACCTTTATTTATATAAGACTTGTCACATCAAATGGTGTGTCTATTGGCACAATAGGGCCGACCTCAATAAATCAAAATATAATAAATAATTACCATATTAATTATCTTTTATATTAATTATCTTTTACATTAATTATCTTTTACATTAAGGTGGGGTCGACCTGTACCCTTTTCATTACAAATAAGGTTACAGGTAAGTCTGACTCTTGAACAATATAGAAAGGGATTCCATACACCCACTAGTGCTCAGCCACTAGGGGCACATCCATAGGGATGTACATATCTCTATCTCACTACATCTCACAGGAGAACCACACTCACTAGTGCTCAACCACTAGGATCACATTCATCCGTGCTCATCCACAAGCACGTCCAACTCAACAAATGTTCTTTCCCACTGCATTACACAGGAGAGTCATCTGGAGTTCATCATCTCAATTCTCTACTCAGAGGAGGCTAATACATCATCTTCATCTATGTTTCATAATGATGCACCTAGCTCATGTGAATTCACACATTCACCTTGTGCTCAGCCACAGGCACGTCCAACTCAGCAGATCTCCTTTCTCACTACGTTACATAGGAGAATCATTTGGAGTTCTTCTCAACTCTCTGTAAGGAGGATTCCATCACTACGTTCAAGCTCTGTCTCATATAGGAACCACACACCCATCTCAGGGGCTCTCTCTCAGGTCTGTGTCCTGGATGATGTCTCACGCAGTTGTAATCATCAACACTCCCTCTCAGTTAGGGAGTAATTCTCCATTAGACCAAGCCTCGCATGGAAGTACTCGAACTTTGTCTTGGTTGTAGTCATCAATTCTCCCTCTCAGCTAGAGAGGTATTATTCACCAAGCCATTTTGGTGAACATGTCTACAATATTCTCATGTGTAGGAAGGTACTGCACATGTATTGCTTTCCTCTGCATCATGTCTCTCAAAAAAATGATATTTTATCTCAACATGTTTCGATCTATCATGAAACTCTGGGTTCTCAAAGAGCTTCACACATAACTCTGGTTATCATCATAGAATCCATCTCATGACCAAGTAAATCTGCCAGAATCTTGTGAAGTCACACTGCTTTGCACACTCAATTCCATATACTCTTCTTATGTGGTACTCAAGGCCATGGAGCTTTGTTTCCTGCTGCACCAAGAAACCATGGAAAACTTCACGGTAAAACAACAACCAGATGTGCTTTTCCGGTCCATTGTACTCTCTGCTCAATCTTTATCAGCATATCCTTACAAAATCAAGTTCACACTAGAGGAATATCTCAGGCCATATCCAATTGTGCCTCTTATATATCTTAATACATGTTTTACTATTATCCAATGAGTCTGTCTCGGCTGACTCATGGTTTGACTAGGCACATTCGTTGCATGGCATATATCAGGTCTGGTGTTAACCAGATACATCAATCATCCAATCAGTTGTCAATACACATGTGGATCAATCTCATCTGAATCATCATCATTTATTCTTTCGTCAAATCCATCACCATCGATGTAGACATGGATTTGCATTTTGTCATACTAAACTTCTTGAATATCCATTGTATATTTTCCTTGACTAGGGAAAATATCATCAGTCCTCTGTTATACTTCTTGTCCCAAGAAGTAGTGCATCTTAACTAGATCCTTCATCTCGAAATCAGAAGTTGAGGCTTTCTTGTATCCAACAACATGACTTTTTGAATAAGTCATCAAAATCAGGCTCTCGTCACCAACAATGTAATAGTATAGGTTTGGATCAGTAATACTTTTGTTGGAACCCAAACTCATCAATAATCCATCTATATGATGTAGTTTCCAACTCATGGATGGTAGTACAGATGGAAGTGTATCGGATTACTGGATCAATATGTCTCATCATAGTTCACTCCCTCTTCTTATGAGAATCCTTTGACTACAAGTCTCGTTTTATATTTCTCGACACTTCCATCAACTACATGTCTTTCTGCCTCTTGCAGAGTTTGTCAAGCTCAGACAGGCCTTTTATGGCCTACTACAAAGTCCCTGGGAATATCAACTGGAACAACTGGATCAACTGTATCAATGATTGTCTCCCTCTGAACTGCTGAGGGGGAGAAGGTATTTGTCTTTTCCTTATTCTCAAATAGTTTTGACTCCCTTTAAGTCAAGTGACTCCGTATTAAGTATTTGAAGGAAAAAACATCTTCCTTTGTTGTTTACCTACCTGAAACAAGGAAACAAATGAAGGGAAACAAGACAAGAATACCTCCTAGAGGAGATTCATGACTACATCTCTAGAATCAAAACAATTTAAGGATTTTTGTCACATCTACAACACCTACTTGTAATGTAGCATGATAATTAAAAAAATCAAACATGGAGTCTTCACTTCCAGTCTTTTGTTCTTTTGTATATACTAAGATCCCTCTGGATCCATGATTGCACCAAGGGTTCCTTCCTCCTGCAAGTACCCTTATGACAATGATGCAAATAATATATATACAAGTGCATACCTGAGAGTGTACACCAATGGAGGTTCTACTTGTTTTTCAATGTCATGATGATCAATGACATTCCTCGCTTGTTTTCCATAGACTAGAAGGCACATTATGTTGTTGTAGCTTCTTGTGGCCACTTGCCACTGCTACACTCTATAAACAGGCTTATTTTCCCTTGTAGCCACTTATATAAAACTCTACATCAACCTTGTAGCTCAAGATTGTAATCAAAGTTTTAATGTTGTTTGTAGATGACATAAGTAATAATAAGAATCTCCTTGTTGTCAACCAATGTCTTGATTTTCTGAAATACCCTTGAGCTGCTAGCAAAAATATTTAAGACCAAAAACTTCAAGCAACCAGTGTTATTGTCTTAAATTTCCTCTTATGTCTCCTTACTAGCCAAAGATCTGGTTTCCTACATTTTGCAAGAGCAAGTTCAAAATTTCCATAAATTTCATAAAGCTTATTCCTTCACTTTTTTCTGCAAAAGAAACTATCCAAGGTCATCAAATATTAAGGCTTCAATATTTTTTGATATGTTGAGGCTTGTTACAGAAGTGGTATGAATAAATAAGCTTTGAACAATGCTCTTCAATTTTGCTTCCATATGAAGAAACAAGTTTCCATTGCTTGATTCATGAGACAAGTATTCATCAGGAAAATCTTCACTGACAACCATATTCTTTTCCTGCCACATAACTTTGGATTCTTTACACAAATAGTTCTCTTCAATTCTTGCAAGGCATGTTCATGTTTGGAATTTCTAGGATTGTATATTTCCCTGGAGAAGCTGTAGATATATGTGTATGTAAACCCACCATTTCCCACAACTGATGTAGGTGCACGGTCAGCGAATTTACTGTCCTGATATTGCATGGCTAAAGATGTCATCGTGCCTCCAACATTTTCTCTGCATGCCAAATTTAGCATACTAGTAAGCGAGGTCTTAAACTCCCCCACAAAAACATTTACATCCTTTTTGTTTTGCTGAGAATTCACACAGAGAGATATTGCTTTTGATTTAAAACTTATCTGAAATTTGTTTTGATTCTGCACTCATGCTTTAGGAGGCATGTCATGGGGGTTCTTCTGGTTGTAGCATCCTTAAACTTAATCTCAAAAAATCTAGATATTGCCTCAGTTATACGTTGCCACGGGTTTGTGATTTTAAGGTTTAATTTTACAAGTTTGTGGTCATGATAGCCCTTAGAAGCTACCCCAAAAGGACTTGAGGCTAGCATATCGAGCCTCTCCTAGGATGTGGTTGTTCTCTTCTTTTCTAGCAGGCCAAGCCACTAAGGGATAAGTGGTTTTCCCTCCATGCTGTCCAGAATTCCAACCCTTTCTTTTACCATAGATTTATGGGTTGTGGTTTGCTGTAGGGACTCGGTCAACTTCAAAATTTTGTTTTTAGGGTTCGGTCCTTTCTCTCTAGGTTGCAACAGCCTTATTCCTTGCCACGGAAAATTAAGGGAGGGTTTGGCCCTTCCCTTGGGTTGGCAGTGGGGTAAATTTCACCACAGAAACTTAAAAGGGGTCTGGCCCTTTCCTTCTATGCAATAGTAGCAAGGGTTTAGCAGGCCATGGTCTTCCTTCAATCTTGAGAAAGTCGTATTATTCAAGACCTACTATGAAACCATGTTGGATTTTCAATGAGCTATGGCTCATGCATTTAATTCAATTTCATGTTTAGATTTTAGCTTGAACCATAACTATTGCAGAAAACCAAGATCACAAGAAGAATAACCATGCACAAGAACACAAGAAGTATTATGGGAAACCCTTCTCAACAAGGGAAGAAAACCCAACCAATCCTTTCCTATATTCTTCAAGAGAAAGACCTCCCACACCATCACCAAACTTAGCACACAAGAGGGTGTTGTAATTCTCACAATTTCAGACCACAACTTCTGAAATTATGAGATGGCACAATGTTAAGTGTGTTTCCTCAATGGGGATTCACCTTTATTTATATAAGACTTGCCACATCAAATGATGTGTCTATTGGAACAATAGGGCCGACCTCAATAACTCAAAATATAATTAATAATTTCCATATTAATTATCTTTTATATTAATTATCTTTTACATTAATTATCTTTTACATTAAGGTGGGGCTGACCTGTACCCTTTTCATTACAATTAGGGTTACAGGTAAGTCTAACTCTTGAACAATATAGCAAGGGATCTCATACAGCCACTAGTGCTCAGCCACTAGGGGCACATCCATAGGGATTTCCATATCTCTATTTCACTACATCTCACAGGAGAACCACACTCACTAGTGCTCAACCACTAGGATCACATTCATTTGTGCTCATCCACAGGCACGTCCAACTCAACGGATCTTCTTTCCCACTGCATTACATAGGAGAGTCATCTGGAGTTCATCATCTAAACTCTCTGCTCAAAGGAGGCTAATACATCGTCTTCATATATGTCTCATAACGATGCACCCAACTCATGAGAATTCACACGTTCACCTTATGTTCAGCCACAGGCATGTCCAACTCAGTAGATCTCCTTTCTCACTGTGCTACATAGAAGAATCATCTGGAGTTCTTCTCAACTCTCTGTAAGGAGGCGGCCATCACTACATTCCATCTCTGTCTCAGATAGGAACCACACACCCATCTCAGGGGCTCTCTCTTAAGTCTATGTCCTGGAGGGTGTCTCACGCAGCTATAATAATCAACATTTCTATAGTGACAAGATACAATATGATAACCCCAAGAATTTGGAAGAAGCCATAAGGAGAGTAAAGAATCTTTATGAGCAGAGCAGAGGAAGGAAAATTTACCAAAAGACTTGGAATGATAAGATGAAGGGTAAGAAGGATCAAAGTCATAAAGGTTTTAATACACCATTTTTCAAGAATAACTCCCAAGTAAATTAGCAAGGTCAGTCAGCCCAAAATGAGAACAAGGTTGCAAATTAATTTGGGAAAAGGCCAAGGTAGCAGCATGTACAATGTTGTGGATGTGAGGGAAATCGCTTATATAGGGACTACCCTCATAAAGAGGAAAGAATGAGAATTATCCACAACATTCAAGAGGATGAAACACTAGAAGACATGGGAGGAAACATGTCAAGTATTCATGCATCCTTGGACAAAAAGAAAGTAGAATATCAATCCCCCATGATTGAAGTGGAAGGTAAGGTTGATAACCATCCCATAGCAATTTTAATTGATTCTGGAGCTAGCCGTAGTTACATAAATGCTAACATTGTTGAAATATTTCACTTGCAAAGGAGTAAGAAAAAGAAATATTGATTATTTGAGTTAGCCATAGGGGATAAAAGGAAGATTAATGAGTTGGTTAAAGATTGTTTGATAGACATGAATGGACTCAACACAAAGGTAGATGTAAACATTGTACCATTGGGTTCATATGATTGTCTAATTAGATTGGATTGGTTGGAAAAACACCATGTTGTCATAGACTGTTACAACAAGACAATCACACATCTTCATGAAGAAGGGAATCAAGGAAAGGTTCAAGGAATTCCAAGAGCTATAGTTGTTAGCAAGATTCCATCTATGCAATTGAAAAAGAGTTTCAGAAAGGGATGTCAAATTTTTTTAGCCCATATGGAAGAGGTGGCCAAAGATAAAGTGGAAAGCATTGAAGACCATCTGGTCTTGAGGGATTTTGAAGATGTTTTTAGGGACATCCCAGGATTTCCACCAAAGAGAGACATTGATTTATCTATTGATTTGGTGCCAGGAGTTACCTCAGTGTCCAAGACACGATACAGAATGGGCATGCCAAAATTGAAAGAGTTGCATATGCAGCTTGAAGAGTTATTAAAGAAGGGGTATATACACTCAAGTGTGTTACCTTGGGGAGCCCTAATCCTTTTTGTGAAGAATAAATCTGAAACCTTAAGGTTGTGTATTGTAAGACAGTTGAATAAGGTCTCCATAAAGAACAAATATCCTTTGCCAAGGATTGATGACTTATTTGATCAGTTGAAAGGTGCAATAATATTTTCCAAGATTGATTTGAGATCAGGTTATCATCAAATCAGGATAAAGGAAGAAGACATCAGTAAGACAACATTCAATACAAGATATGGGCATTATGAATTTACAATAGTACCATTTGGACTATCAAATGCACAAGTATTTTTTATATGTCTAATGAATGAAGTGTCCAGGAAGTACCTGGACAATTTTGTGATTGTGTTCCTAGATGATATACTCGTCTACTATAAGTCAGAAGAAGAATATGAGTAAAAGTTAAGAAAGGTGTTGCAAGTTTTAAGAGAGCATAAATTGTATGCTAAGCTAAGTAAGTGCATCTTTTATCAAAAAATGATTCACTACTTGGGTCATATTAGTTCAGCAGATGGGATAGCAGTGGATCCTGATGAGATAGAGTCCATTAGAGGATGGCCAGGACTAAGAAATGTGATAGAGTTGAGATCATTCATGGGTCTCGTTGATTATTACTAAAGATTCATAAAAGGATTCTCAAAGATTGCAAGCCCAATCACTTCTTTGCAAAAGAAGGGGGTGAAGCTTGAATAGACTTCCAAGTGTGAAGAAATCTTTCAACAGTTGAAATACATCTTGATGAGTTCACCAATATTGAATATTGTAGATCTGAATGAAGATTTTATGGTGTGGACTTATGAATGCAAGTGTAACATACCTAGCCACCCACAAATTGGGGCATTCTACCTTCAAGTCCACCCTTGGACTTCGTACTCTTACTAATACCTTCTTTAATTAATAAGAACGCATAAGATACAAGATTTAGAGACATGCACAGCAATATCCAGCAAGCATGCATAATATAAGATTTAGTTAAACGATAATTAAAATACACAACAGAATACATTCATACACAGATAATAATATCACAATGGAGAGCACCTATCTGTATAAAAAGGTGACACCAACTGGCTGTAGAACAAGGACGTTCCACCTAACCGTAGACACCACTGCTCCAAATATCAACAACAGTGTCACCCCCGAGCTAGGGCTATGAATTCACAAGGACAGTTCCAGAGTATACTTGGGTTCCCAAAACAGTCATCTCTCAACCTCTCATAGGTTTCCCATCACCCACAACAATCCAAGTACCCATATCTCTTCTACCCAGCCTGTACTGCCCAAGAGAATGGACCTCCACCCTTCTCTACCACGCAGTCCCTCGGGCAGTCCTTCTCCTTTTTCCAAGGCCTCCATCACAGTTGGTCCATAATCTCAATGCTAGAACTCTCAGGACTTGCAATTGTGAGAAAACAAGGCACAGGCCAACGCATCTCAGACATGCAGGCCCTAGGTCATGGCTGGATTGCACCATCGACCATTACAACCAACTATCCCATGGCTAATTCTCAGCAGTTCCTTTCCCTTTTTCCAAGCCAAGACACAGGTGAGGGTGGATCAATGGATGGGTGAGTGAGTGCATGAAAGAGTGTGAGGGAAATGAATGGTACAAAATGCAGGAGTGAAGGAGCGGACGAGCCAATGACCAACCCCACAATTAGACCAGGGATGGGTTTAAGTATTTTCGTGGGGAATCAAGAACCTCTTGGCCTTCCCCAAAAAGCTCACGTAATCGATCCCCTCCCTTAGGCAAAAAGGGTAATTAACATAGAATAAACACTTAGCCCCTCAAGCCCCCTCTCTTGTGGAATCATAGCCCCCTATAACTCTAGTCCTTGTCTGTCTAGCAGCCAGCAATGTATTTATTATTAATAATGATAAAAACATTACATGTCTTGGGCACACTGGCCTTTTAATAATTGTTTGGGCACCCTGGCCTCTCAGCATTGTAACAATACATTATTTAAAATGGGGGTTCAAAACCTGGGGTGTTACAGCAAGGAAGGGCTCGATGGAGTTCTCGGTCAAAAGGATCATGTGGTATGTTATGAGTCCAGAAAACTAAAGAGCAATAAAGGAATTATGATACACATGACTTGGAGTTAGTTGAAATTGTACATGCACTAAAGATCTGGAGACATTACTTCATGGGGAGGAAATTTGAGCTAAGGACAGACCACTGTGGTCCGAAGCATTTGTTTGGACAACCAACATTAAATTCCAGAAAAACTAGATGGATGGAATTTATGAGTGAATATGACTTTGAAATTAAGCATATAAGAGGCAAGGAAAATCAAGTGGTTGATGCACTCAATGGGAGAGCTCATGAGAGGCATATTGCAACCATTAGCATGTACAAAATAGATTTAAAAGATAAAATTATTGAAGCTGCAAATTTATATCAACGGTATTTGAACATAGAAGAAAATTTACAGTAAGCTAATTTTCAAAAAAAACTTTAATTTTTATGAGCTTAAAGAAGATGAAATTCTCATGTACAAAGGAAAAGTATATGTGTCGAATTCCAATGAGCTAAAAAATGCAGTGTTGAAGGAAATGCATAATGTACCATATGATAGACACCCAAGATATCATAAAACAATTGCAATTGTAAGAAGCCAATATTTTTGGTCGAGAATGAAGAAAGAAGTGGCTAATTACATAGCCACATGTCTAGAGTGCCAGAAAGTGAATGTTGAACATAGAAATATAGTTGGTCTGTTATAACCATTGCCCATTCTAGAATAGAAGTGGGAAGTTTTCAAGGTTGATTCCATTACTAAGCTTCCCATAACAGTGAAGCAGCATGATTCTATCATGGTGCTGGTGGATAAATTAACTAAAGCAACACATTTTATTGCATTGAATACTACACACAAGGCAGCAAATATTGCATAGATCTACATGAAGGAAGTTGTTAGGCTACATGGGGTGCCTAAGGAAATAGTTTCAGATGGATATCCAAAGTTTACTTCAAACTTTTGGAAAGGTTTGTTCAAGGGATTTGGGACAAATTTAAACCTTAGTACAGCATATCACCCAAAGTCAAATGGGAAAACAAAGAGAACTAATAGAATAATTGATGACATGCTTAGAATGTATGTCATGGATCAAACATCAAAATGGGAGGATTATATCCACTTAATAGAATTTTTCTACAACAATGGATATTAGACCTCACTAAAAATGAGTTTGTTTAAAGCATTGTATGGAAGGAAGTGTAACACACCAGTGAGTTGGGATAATCCAGTAGACAGAGCAATTGTTGGGCCAAATTTGTTGAAGGAAATGGAAGAGAAAATGACAAAGATCAAGTAGGAATTTAAAGGTTTCCTAGGATAGGCAGAAAATTTATGCAGACAAGAATATAGTGTTTAGATATTTTAAAGTGGGAGAACATGTGTTTTTAAAAGTGAAGGAAAAGAGAATTTCACTAAGATTAGCAAGTTGTCTAAAGTTGGTAGCAAGGTATTTTGGACCTTTTGAAATATTAGAAAAGATAAGGCCAGTTGCATACATGCTAGAATTATTTGCATCCATGAGAGTGCATAATGTATTTCATGTGTCATTATTAAAAAAATATGTGCCTGGCCCTAACCACATAATTGATTGGAATGTTGTTGAATGGTGTTGTCATTGATGTCAAAGTCAGTCATTGGTGATCATAATGAATAAGCATGTGGGTTTACTTGAAGGAGTCTCCAAAGTGGTTCCATTATGGCATAGCTTTAAGAATGGCCCTCATGGGAAGATGCTTTGAAGAATCCCACAAGAATTCTCAGAGGTGCGGTCAAAAAGCCCTGTAGTTGTTTGAATAAAAAGAGTATGAAGGACATTGCAAATGCATGCAAAACCTCCATGGATTGATATCCCTCATCAAGCCATTTCCAACGGTAGGTGGAATGCCACATTTTTCCTCATGGTTGAAGAGATATGATCTCTTAAAGATGATCATGTGAATTTTTCCCTAGAAGTATTGCAAACAAGAAGTTATAGGTTGGCCCTAAAGTTAAGTAAAGGAATTGCTTGGAAGGGTATAAATACACATTAAGAACCTCTCATTTTGATCATTCAAGCAATCAAATCAATTATGAGGTGCACAAAATAGGTCTAAGGCATGAAAGAGGATTTGGGGTGGATTCTTGGGGCTAAAAGTGTGTGTATGACAAATGCATGAGGATTGCCAAAAAAAAATCAGGTTACCTTGCCATTTTCACTATAACTTTTGTTCTAGGAAGTTTCAGACCATGAAATTTTGATGAGATAAAGGAAATATCTCAAAATATATGTGGTTAAACTTTCAGACATTGGCTCGCAACATTTTTGAAGTTATTCTATGTTGAAGTCAGGGTTTATGAATGTTCCTGAAATAGATTTTAAACAGGTCATCTTGGAACTTTGGCTATAACTTTAACTATGGGATGTTTAAGACCATGAAATTTTTAGGATATGGATACAAGACCGTTGAGTACATGTGGTTAAAATTTTAGACATTGGATCACAATATTTTCATAGTTATGCTCTTTTGAAGTTAGGGTGGAAGGAAGGGGAAAGGAAAGGGGGTTGGAGCCTCCTTCCAATCAGAACTAGAGAATATAGGGACTTGTAGCTTCCTTTAGTTCGGAGAATAATGGGGTTGGTGCCTCCTTCCATTTGGAGCTGGAGAAATATATATATATATACTGGGGGAATCGGAAACTCGTGGTTCTCGTACTCGCATGACACGGGGTCGATACCCGTCCGCTACCACTATAACCCCAGGTGTGCCACACAACCCGCAAGAAAGGAGCACAAGTAAATCGGGGTGAGAATCGAACTTGAGACCTCCTTTTTACAAATTTCCTTCCATTTACACAACACTTGCCAATCGGTCTACACCCTTGCGGGCGGAGTTGGAGAATATTAGAAGTTGTAGCTGTTGGCGACAGAAGTCACTCCTGGATTGCTAGCAGGAGCAGAGCCCGACGCCCATCAATTTTATGTCACAGTGGTTTTTATGGGTGATCAAATGGACAGAGACTCGGGGAAATGTCACTCTAACTTAGAGAATGGGTCCGGCATGTATGAAACAAAGGAGGTCTTGATCTAACTTCAATCAGTGGGTTGATTAAAAGGTGAATAGGTGGAAGATTTGATAAGAAGAGTAAACAAACTACTTCGGGCAACAGGCTTTCGGTAATTTGTGGAAGAAAAACTCTGAAAGCGAGATCCTCTGGTTCAGGGTTTCGAGATACTAAAGAAGGGACTTGACTGGATTCTCCAATTCCAAGTCTTTCAGCGTTAGGAAAGTCACAAGGACTGATTAGAAGCAATGCGACTGTCACAGTGATCAAATTCTACATCATCCTATAACAGTTGCAACTCGACTGGATTCTCCAATTCTGAGCATCTCTAACACAGTTTGAACAAAGACATGAAAGAAACTGACATTCATAAGGCAAGAAGTTTCAAGAGTTCATACATATCCAGAGATAACAGTGCTTCATTAAAGATTTACAACCAGGAGCTCTGCTCTACTATCAATAGATACAAAAATGGCGAAAACGCATTCATATACTCAAAAACCACAACAACAACAAAATCAAGACACTACATTAAAAGCTTTGCGTCTGCATGGCCTCTGACAATCTGCACCTGTAGTCTATGAATGATTGTGCACCTGCGGCGGACGCAATCGAACCTCTGACAGCTCCGTAGGCGAATTGACGTGCTCTTAACTCGTCGCCGGACTTTCCCATTATGGTGGAGGCGATGTCTAACCACCACCAACTACCTCAATAACTACTTTGTGGGGATTGAGAACGGCCCGACCAACTTGGTACTTTAGTGACATGGAAGGCCCCTTGCGCTGACACCTAGGTTGGTTGATTGGCCTGATGAATATGCGTGGGGGCAGGTGTGAAGGATTAGTGCATAATGAAGGGTGGTGGCACCAAAGCCGTGAGGGTGGAATAAGGAGTGATGAGGTGTGAGGGAGGTGACAGGGGAAGCTACATGGTGGAAGGCGATAAGCGGAGGGGGCAGGTGATGAGATATAAGGGGCACGCTTTGGTGGAGGCTATCGTGGAAAGGAGAGGGACACATGGCAGGTGGTAAATGAATGATGAGATGGAGAAGGGACCACCTGGACTAAAGCGGAGATAGACAGATGACACATGGCGACGGGGGAGAGGCAGCTCAGGAAGATGACATAATAGGGGAAGGGCCCACATTAGTTAAACATAGAGCAGCTGAGAAGGATGGGATCGTGCCAGTGCCGTTGATCCGAGTGCTTAGATTCTCGGTCGTTGGGAAGCTGTGCACCCGATTCCTGACCCCCCCCCCTCGGCTTAAAGGTAGAAAGGCAGGGGGGTCCGGAAGTGCCTTGAGCGTCGTTGATCCGGGCACTCCGATCAGGACCGTTGAAGAGATGCGCCCTCAATTCCGGACCCCCCCCCCCCCCCNGGGGGGGGTCCGGAATCCTATATGCACCGTTGATCCGGGCACGCGAATCTCTGCCGCCCAGACTTGCTTGTCGCTTACCACGAGCACATTAGCATTCCAAACTTAGGACAAGTGGGTTTTTAACCCATTCCTTTGCATTATATCCCTCTTACAAGAAATATCACTAACAGTAGCTTCCTATGAATATAATATTTTTATTATATAAGAAAACCATTCTATGGTTTTATTCTATTTGGATTTCCACATAAATCTATTGTGCATTGTGTATTTGTTCATTTTCTCTTTACTATATATTGGGATGCATTTATTTGATTGAAAATTCAAATTTTTTAAATGGTGCTAAATCATAACTAATATTGATTCACCACCCCCCCACAGTATCAACAAATGTGATCCAGGTGGAGCACGAAGGGGATTTGTAGGTGGAAACAGTACGCATCCTCAACCAAAAAGTCAAAGTGCTCATGAATAAGGCCATAGGGTTGGTAAAGGTTCAATGGACCCCCAACGGTCTTGAAGATACTACATGGGATCAAGAAGAAAACATGTAGGAAGAATACCCGCAAATTTTGACAATTTTAAAGAAAACAGAATGCAAGACTCCATTTTGAGCAGTTAGAGTTATGGAACCACATATCAGAGTCCTAGCCAACTATGTTGGGGACCCTAATAAAAGAATGGTGCATTCCTTGGTTTATCCCCAGTAAATGAATGGTACATTCCTTGTGGTAGCCCTAATAAATGAATGGTGCATTCATTGGGTCAATGGGATGACAGGAACATGAGATTTTGGTTGGAACTATTGTTGGAGTTGTAAAATTGCAGAATTTTATTTTCTAAGTATTGTGATGTAAATTTGTACATGTATCTCGACATAGTGTGCACTGAGGACAGCTCACAATTGTAGGGAAGGGGGAATGTAACATCCCCACAATAATCCCCATTTTAATTAATGCTTAATGTAGATATAATACGTGGCTATAGTCAAGTGATGTAATATTTGAATTGTATTTCTATGTTTTAATAATAAAATGTGATGTCAGATGCTAAGGGAACATGGACAAAGATGGGGGATGAATTAATCCACAAGAGAGGGGAGGGTCTAAGAGAATGGTCAAGAGGGTTCCAAGGGGGAATTACCCATATATATTAATTCAACCCATTTTCCTAAATTTACTATTGGTATATGAACCTTCTAATTTCTGATTGAGTGTTTCCAAATCCAATCATTGAATACATGTAAGAGGGTGGGTGTGAGTGGTCACATCCCATAGTTATTGGGAACATGGGGGGATCAGTACAATCGACATGGGGAACTGTGTGAGTGAAGCAAGTAATCCAAAGAGAGGAAATTCATATGGGTGGCTATAGAAGTCTTACACATGAGTGTTTTTGCATGAGCGTCAAGAAGAGAACAAGAAAGAGAGATTGGAGATGGAACATCCATGGTGGGCAAATTCTAGATCATGTTGGATAATTTTTGGATCATTTTGGAGATGAAGGTTGAAGATTTAGGTTGTCATTCCTAAAGAGTGAACTTTAGTGTGAGTTGCATTGTAACAACAAGTGTTTCTTGTTGTTTGTTGGTAGTTTTTTCTAGCAGCAAGTTCCCTTGAGTTCCTAGCTGAGATATTCTTGGTTACCTATGCTAGAGGAACCCTGATAAATGAATGGGATGCCCAAGGGACTGAAATTAGTGAAGGGGTACATTCCTTGGGTTGGGCAAGTCGAGAGGAAGAGTGTTGGTGGAAAATAAAGATA
Source organism: Picea engelmannii (assembly GCA_009831015.1). Classification (NCBI taxonomy): domain Eukaryota; kingdom Viridiplantae; phylum Streptophyta; class Pinopsida; order Pinales; family Pinaceae; genus Picea; species Picea engelmannii. Next base: position 39,553 of record ML787046.1, read on the forward strand.
GATGTAGGAGAATACAAGTGGGTTGTGAGTTTTAGGAGCTATGAGTAGACAGTGAGAGACCACCCTCTTTTGTGGATTACTAGCGTCATCTCGAGGGTGACTTGTTGTTGAGATTTGGAACAGCCAGTCTATGGTTGGGTGGAACGTCCATCCTAATCAGTTGGTTGCATAATTGATTATAAAACATAAGGTTTTTATCTGTGTATGTGTTGTGTTCATGAGTTAAAATGTTGTTCATGAACTCTGTGTATTTAAGAATGATTTATATGTTGTTGTGTTGAATCATTAAGCTTCATTCATGTCTATTTTAGTATGGTGTAGATGCATCAATTTAATGGTAGTGAACAATAGATAAATCTAATTGTAATTCGTAGCTGGAAGCTATAGGAATTTATTTAGATAGAAGAAATTTTAATTTGTAAGAGTGTTCCACACCATAATGTTCCTCAATTGGGCTACAGGACATTACAAAATGGGAAACAATTTTTTACTCCACATACGATTCTGCAAGGATATTATGGGAACAAACCATCATCCTTGGGGTTCATGAAGGGATGGAAGGATAGATTGGAGATGGATTATATCCAGTTGATGAATGTTGTGAAACGAATGAAGTGTTGGGTGGATCATGATAAGCGAGATGCAAAGTTCAAAGTGGGCGACTTGGTAGTTCAATTTGGGAAAAGAACAGTTCAAGCCACCTAGCAAAATGGTTGGTGCCTTGGTGCACAGGGTTGAAGTTCCATTCAAAATCCTTGAGAAGATTAGAAACGTCACATACAAATTGGAGTTGGCATCCCACATGAGGGCTCAACATATGTTTTTCCATATAAGTCAATTGAAGAATTATAGGATTGATGGAGATGATCCTATCAGGGTGACACCATTTCGATCCCCTACATTTATTGTGAATAGGCCCGAGTTGGAAGGTGGAGGAGATACTTACGCATAGGACCTCCTCCTTCAGCAAAAACCAGAGACGTGAATACTTTGTCCATTGGAATTACAAACCCAAAGATGAGAATAGTTGGGAAAGATGTGAGGCTTTGTGGCAGTGTGAGGAAAAGTTTCGTGACTTTGAAAAATGACACCTTGGGAAACTTAACCATGTGTTCATTGGATGTTGTTGGAAAAGAAACAAGGTTAGTGGTGGAGGATGTAAAACCTCCACCTAGTGTGATTATCGAATAATCTAAGCATGACTTGGTGCTTCTAACTATGGTAGTTTAAAGAAAATTTATGGGCATACTTTAAGTGAAGAGGCATAGTTTGGTTGTAGTAGGCATAGTAAACACAAGTTGGTCAAGCCACTGCAGCCAAATCAATGAAAAAAAATTAGGCAAGACTCTTAAATCCTTAACACTTGGCCACTCAATTTTAATGACACAAACATCTTCAAAAATTTTCAAAATATTTACAACTACTAAAATGCCTACAATATCCAAGTGTTTCAACACGTACATTGTAGGAGACTACAAACAACCATCTTCTCTTCTCCTAGAATAATTTCCTTGTGAATACCACAAAATCAAAATAAAGAAGAATTTAGATTTAACATTTCACATGATTCTCAAATTTAAGCTTTGAATAAAATAAAATAATAATAATTGGTTGTGAAATCATGGAGGAGGTTTAACAAGAAAAATGGCAGTGATTTCCTCTTAGAGTAACTCCTTTAATTTTTAGGAGTTCTGTAAAGTGGTTGGTAGGAGTTCTGTGAAGTGGTTGGTCAGTATTGTTGAGCCCACTGTAGCGATTTTTCTCCCTCCCAAAACATAAAAGATGAAAAACCATTATGCTACATGTTCTATTTTTACTAACTCTTTGTCTAATATAACAATGATTTTTCTCCCTCCCAAAACATAACAAATGATAAATCATTCTGCTACTTGTTATGCTTTTACTAACTCTCTATCTTATCTAATAACAATTTTATAATCCTCTCTAATAAAATTCCACTTCAAGGTAGATATTAATATGGGAATAGCCCTCTATACATTGCAAAATCCGCGATATAAATGTCCAGATCCACATTTTCTCCATCAAATGGAGAAATTGTTTATGTCTTGTAGGCTTCAGGTTATTCTAATAACAAAATGGGAACAATATATTCCAACTTTTATTTTCCATATTTACTCAAGGTAGAACCTCACTGGAGAAAGGAAAATTGAAAATTCTCACATATGAATGAGTGAAAGAGACTCCAATAGTTCATTGAAGTAGAGCCAGTTTACCATGCAGGGTAAATAATTGAAGCTACAATTTGAGCAAATGACCCTGAAACTGTTGAACCCATGGTAGGTCTAGATTCACAAGGCCATGGAAGACTATTGGTGACATAGATATATGGACTAATCCCTTGTGATTCAATCGTTCCATGAGAATAAATGGGGTACAACTCCTTTCCATACATCATACTGGAAAATCAAAAGTGTTTATCCCCCTGTACTAGACGATCCATCATTAATGAGAAAATATGATACACTTAGAACGAACCATAAAAAGCATGACAAACCAGAACCTTATAATGTTGGCATGTTTACAGGAAGAGTGTGCTTGTCATTGATGACAAGAACGGCAGTGATGATGGAAAATAGGAAAGCAACAATGATAAATAGAAGACAAGACCTTTCAACCGGTTTCGCAGAAGAAGGTTCGGAGGCCGAAACCTTTGAATACTTAGAAAATATTCTAAGTTAGAGTAAATCATAAGCTCGGGAGGAGGAGTGGCAGTGGTTGTCGGATCGAGCACCCTGAAGAATCTGGACCATTGGAAAAGAACAATAAAAGTTTCAAGCATATATATATATATATATATATATATATAACTGATTCACACCCCCCCTCCTTCTCTCGGTTATTTTTCCAACAATTGGTATCAAAGTCGGTGCCTTTGATCAAACGTAGATCCATAAGATTTAACATGACTAGTCATGAAGGAAGTTCAACTAATAAAGCCCCTCTGTTTGATGGAACAAACTTTGCCTTATGGAAAATAAGGTTGAGAACATATTTAATGTCTTTGGGTGTTGATGTTTGGGATGTCATTGAAACTAGATATGTGAAGCCTGTAGTCTTGGCCTCAAAAGATGATAAATTGGAGCTTAGCTTTAATGCAAAAGCAATGAATGCCATCCTCAGTGGACTTGCAGAAGTCGATTTTTTCAAAGTCATGCACTGTGATTCAACAAAATTTATGTGGGACAAGCTGATAAGTAGTTATGAAGGTAATGAAAAGGTGAAAGACACAAAACTTCAGACTCACGGACTGAAATTTGAGCAGTTAAAGATGGATGAAGACAAAACTATCAATAAGTACTTCTTACGTATAGAAGAACTTGTCAACACTATGAAAGGTCTAGGTCAAATGATAGATGAATCTTTTCTAGTCCAAAAAATATTAAGATCTCTTCCAGATAGATTTAAATCAAAGGTCTCTGCTATAGAGGAAATAACTAATCTCAAAATGTTGACACTAGATCAACTTCTTGGAACCCTAACTGCTTATGAAATGAGAAACACCAAAGGTAAATCCACTACAAGAGAGGCATCCTTTAAAGCAGAGAAAAACACATACTCCAATATAGATGAGATTGAAGAAAATTTTGTGAGAAGACTAATGAAAGGATTAGGCAAATACAAAGGTAAAATTCCTTTCAAATGTTTCAACTGTGGTAAGATAGGTCATTTTGCATCTAAGTGTCCTCACAAAAGAAAGGATCAAACATATGATGATGAATAGAAGCACAAACACAAGAATGTCTATAAAGAGAATAATTTTAAGAAGAAAAGTATTTGTGTAAACAATGATGATGATCCTTCAGATGATGAAATCAATGACTCTTCTATTGAAAGTAAAATAAATGATATCATGCTAATAGATTTAGAATATCTAAACATTGAAGATATAGGAAGTAAGTTCGTTGATTGTGAAGCAGTAGTAGATCTTGAAGGAGAACTTGTCAGTGTCATGGAAGAGATTGATAGACTCAAAGAAAAGAAAAGAAAAGAAAAACAGTTACTGCTCAGGTATGAGAAAACATGCAATGAACCATTTGAATAAATTGCTATGTTGAAGGTTAAGTTAGAAGAAGCTAAGAAGATTGAAGACATCATCAAACAACAATTGAAGGAAGCCAAAACAAAAGGTGAAAAATTGGAAGCTGAAGTAGTGTCTGTCAAAAAAGATCTAGAGAAATTTCAGGCCTTATATCATCAGAATCTGACAAGTATTAAAGCCTTAGAAGGATTAGCCACCATTATGAATCAGCAAAGGAATCCAAAGTTGAAAACTGGTTTGGGTTATGAAGAGGGATCAAGTAGTGGTCAGCCAAGAAACAAAGAATCCATCAAGTTTGTCAAATCTACAACCATTGACAACAACAAACCTGCAGAAACAAAGGAAGATAATCAACCACCAAGGAGGAGTGAAGAAAAAGGTACCAGAACTGAATTTGTAGAACAAAGAAATAATACACCCTCTGCTCAAGGAAATCATTAGCATGGAAGAAATCGACATGCTCAAAGAAGACAGCCATTTTCCAGGTATAAAGATTTTTTCTATGGATATTGTTTGTATTGTTCTAACTTTGGCCACAAAGCTGTAAATTGTTCTTTAAGATTTAGACATGAGCAATCAAGACACCCAAGGAATAAATATCTGCCACAACAAAGAATGAGACAACCAAGTAACAAAAAACCACAGACTGCAAATCATGTGATGGCTGGGAAAAAAATGCAGATTAAGCATAACAATCGTTATGATCCTTTATTCAATGAACCAGAATGTTACATCTGCCATAATTATGGAAATAAAGTGTTGACTATTGCCTAAAGAACTATTAGCCAGATTCAAATCACAGGGATGAAAAAGTCAAGGTTTGGAAGAAGAAAGAAGATAACAAGTGTGGATTAGTGTTGTTAGCTCAAAGACAAAATAACCCCTGGTATATTGACAGTAGATGCTCCATTCATATGACAGATGACAAAAGTAAGTTCCTATCACTCAAAGAAAGTAAATTAGAAAATGTGACTTTTGGAAATGATGCTCCAGGAAAGATCAGAGGTAAAGGTCTAGTAAGCCTAAGTAATGGAAGAGGAAAAGCTCAAGATGTATTATTTGTTCATGGATTAAAGAATAATCTTCTTAGTGTCAGTCAGGTGTGTGACAGAGGATGTGAAGTCACTTTCACTGCCAAATATTGTAAAATAAAAACAGTGAACATAGAAGAGTCGATTGCAAAAGGGGTAGAACTGAAAACAATGTCTATGTTTTGAAGGAAGATAAGGAGGAATGTCATTTAAGAAAATTTGATGAAATTTGGTTATGGAATAGAAGGCTTGGACACATGAATTTTGATCATATTGTCAAGCTGAATAATGAAGGTGTTGTGAAATATCTTCCAAGAATATCTAAGCCTCATAACTCTGTATGTGAATCATGTCAAATGGAGAAGTTGACTCGTGCTCAATTCAAATCGAAGAGTTTCACATATTCAAAGAAACCACTTCAAATTATTCATATAGATCTGTGTGCACCATCGCGAAAGGAAGGAACTGGAGGAGAACGTTACTTTATGTTGGTCATTGATGACTTCTCCAGACTTACGTGGGTTGCCTTTCTAAGAGAAAAATCTGATGTGTTCGAGAAGTTCAAAACGTTTAAGGCGTTAGTTGAGAATCAGACAGGAAGGAAGTTAAAGGAAATTCGCTCAGACAGGGGAGGAGAATTTATGTCAAGAGATTTCAAAGAATTATGTGACAGACATGGAATCAAAAGAGAATATACTATTCCATGTACTCCTCAACAAAATGGAGTTGTAGAACGCCAAAATAGATTAGTTTAGCAAATGGAAAGGGCTATGATGAGTGAAAGGGACATTTCACAAATCTTATGGGTGGAGGATATTCACACGGCTATTCATATTCTAAACAAAGCGCATCTAAGGCCAAATAGTGATAAAACTCCATATGAGTTGTGGTTTGGTCGACCTGCATCAATCAAGCACTTCAAAGTATTTGGAAGTAAATGCTACATCAAAAATAATGATCATCATCTGGGAAAATTTGATGGTAGATATGATGAAGGTATCTTCTTAGGATATGCAACGAACAATAAAGGATACATATGCTTTAACAAAAGAATGCATAAATTAGTAGACTGTATTGATGTTCGAATCGATGAAGAAGCTCCTGTAAAAGATCAACAGAGAATAAGCACCAAGTCTAATGAAGAAGATGATGAGAATAATGAAAATGAATAACAACAAATCTTAGAGTCACAAGAAGATGATGAATCAGGTGGACAAGAGACACCAAGACAAGAAGAGTCAAGACAACAATCGACATCAAATCCTTCCTCCAGAATTACTCAAAAGAATCATCCTGCAAGTTAGATAATTGGTGAGAAAGACAAAGGTGTACAAATAAGGAGAAGGATAATCAAAGACACCGATAAATCACATATAGCCTTCATACCCATGGTGGAACCCAAGAACTTTAATGAACCCAGTAAAGATGTAAATTGGTTAAAATCAATGAATGAGGAATTGGATCAGATTGAAAGAATGACACTCGGGAACTTGTTCCTAGACCAGCAAATAAAAATATAATAGGATCCAAATGGGTCTACAAAAATAAGATGAATGAGCAAGGAAATATTGTAAGAAATAAGGCTAGATTGGTCTGCAAAGGGTATGCTCAAATAGAAGGACTGGATTTTGATGAAACATTTGTGCCCATAGCAAGATTAGAAGCTATTAGTTGCATATGCTTGTCATAAGAAATTTAAATTCTATCAAATGGATGTCAAGTCAGCTTTTCTAAATGGAGATCTAAAAGAAGAAGTCTATATGGAACAACCAAAGGGTTTCCAACTATCATATAACCCTGACTTTGTCTGCAAGTTGAAGAAAACCTTATATGGGTTGAAACAAGCTCCTTGTGCCTAGTATTACAGACTGGATAAGTATCTTCAAGAAAAAGGGTTCAAGAGAGGAACAGTTGACTACAATCTATATATCAAAACATAGGATAATGATGTTGATATTATGGTAGTTGCGGGAGGTATTTACCTCCACGTGTTAACCTGACGATAATAAAAGACTCCAGGAAGAAAGAGAAACCCTAATGAGTTGGCTAATAACCCTAGAAGACTTGTCGGCTCAAGAAGATAATATGTATTAGGTTATTAGCCTCCAAGAGAAGAAGTCATCCAAAAGAATTAATATATACTGAACAGACAGGTACCAAGAAGGAGAATTCGGCCCCAGTAAGTCTGCCAAAACCACTATAAATACAGGGCACCAGTCTCTCATTTGACACATCTCAGCAGTTGTAGGGAGCCAGTTATGCACAGTGCAGTTGCAGTCTTGTGCGCAGGTTTGGAGGAGAGGTGTTGGTGTAGCTGCTACAACTAGCAGTTACGTTTTGGCTTGGACTATCTCTTGGCTAGGGTTTGGAACATCTGATCAGCCTTTGTTGATGCACTATCCTTGGGGAAAGGTGCTCTACCCTTTGTATGGCTATCTAGCCTAGGGTTTGCTTCTTGAATGATTCTCTATAAAGGTTAAGGTGCTCGGAGGGTGGCTTCGGCCTATGGTTGGGTGACAAGGGTATTGTCAATGGTAAAACGAGCACACATCCTTCATATTCTAACAGGATATGGGCCCACACCTCCTTCATTTATTCTAAATGCTGGAAGGAAACATAGCCGCTAGGATATTGAGCTCGCTGAGGAGCTGTCGCTAGGGTTACTAGCAGAAGCAGCTTCCAAGACACTACTACTAGGGTTACTAGCAGGAGTAGTTGTAGAAACCCTAATCCTCTTATTGAGGCACCTTAAGTGAATGAATTGACCTAATCTCTGGATAGATCAGTGCGCTCTAGCCTAGCGTATCTCCTGATACTCTCAGCAAGCCAAGACGTGAAGTTTGAGTTTGTGGTCAAATCTAGGGCTTGACCAACCCAAAGCAACCATGACTTATTCTATGAAGTCAGAGAACAAGTTAGATGGAGCCTCTAACTTCAAAGCATGGAAGACAAGGATTGACCTCATCCTTGCCAAGAATAAAGTGTTGGATATCGTGAAAGGAAAGATCGTGAAGCCAAAGTTTGAAGAAGGAAAAGAGAAGGAACCGCAGAACATTGCAGCTATGGAGAAGTTCAAAGACAGTGATATCAATGCTATGAGTATCATAGTGGAATCTATAAAACACCACTTGATACCCTACATCTCCCATCTTGACTCATCGAAGAAGATGTATGATGCCCTAACAAATCTCTTCTCGGTCAGAAACATTGGACAAGTTATGAGTCTGAAGAATGAGCTCCATGACATGAAGATGAATGATGATGACAGCATAACATCATACTTTGTGAGACTCTCTTAGTTAAGAGATCAACTACAAGCTATTGAAGAGATCATCTCAGAGAAGGAGTTGGTAAACATAGTACTCAATGGTCTTCCTAAGACATGGGATTCATTTTCCGCAAGCATGAACACAAGAAAGGAGTATCCGACATTTTAAGAACTTTGGACTTGTTGTGCTCAAGAAGAATCAAGGATCAGTGCAAAAGAGAAACCCCAAAAGAAGTACGATGATCAAGCCTTCACAACAAGATTCAACAACTTCAAAAACAAAAGGAAGTTTGGTTCAAGGAGGAAGCCAAATCAAGAGAAAGACATTTCAAAAATACAATGCTTCAACTGTCAAAATTATGGTCATTACAAGAATAATTGTCCCGAGCTAAAGAAAAGGAAGGAGAAACACGAAGCATCAATTGTCGAAGAAAAGGAACCTACAAGGAAGACTAAGCAGGATGGAAGAGACTTCTTCTTCTAAAGGTAACAAAACTCTTCTTATTTCTTGTACATATCTTGTTTGCATCGTCTTTGTACGTATCTTGTATATCTATCTCTTGGAAGATAATGTGTTCCAGGAAGAAATATACCTATGGAAGAAGAACAAGATAAGAATGGATATCATTAGATAATACACATGAAAGGATGAAATACAAATCATGTGGAAGCTATTGCAAGATAAGTCGAATCAATCATGAAAAGACTTAGAAGAAGCAAAGACAAAAATAAGTCAGCAATCGAGAGGAAATTGGAAAAAGACTTATGACGTTTTGTAGAAGACAACAAGACGGAAGTGTGGACTCTGTTAGACAAGAAAGCCAATTATATATTGCAAAAGACAATAAGGATGCAGATGGAAGCGTGGACTATGTTAGACAAAGGGAGCCGATTATATGCACTCATACATGAAGCAAGGATTAGGAGGGAGATAATCCTATGATCCATTGAATATGATGAAGTATATATCCATGATAGCAGCCACAAAAGACAATATGTATTCTTCAAAGAGAAGCCTTAAAGTATTCCTGGTTGTTCATCCACATCCATGATCCTATGATGGAATCCTTAGGGCATGGAATCTATAAGAAAATCCATGGACCTGAGAACTAAAGAAACACATGAAGATTCCAAGAAATAAAGAAAAGTCAGAACAACCAGTCATTGTATCAAGAATCACAAGATTGTCAGCCTGATGTAAACTCAATAAAAGCAATCAAGCAGAGGAACTGAAAGTCGTGATTAAGAACAATGTATGGAAGACTTCTGAATGAAAGAATTGCGAGATCCAAAACTAGAGGTTCTCCTAGATGGAGGGAGAAGACTATGATGATTACTTGTTCCAGTAAACTAGACTTATCTCTACATGAGTCATTATATCATCTGCAACATCCATATGTTGGAGTTCTACATCAGATGAATACAAAGAATGTTCTCCAGATAAATTGAATAAAGAAAGTATGAAGAGAAATCTCAAGACTTTGAGGCATACCAGAAAGAGACCCTTGAATGCAGATAGAAGAAGATAACTTGGTGGAGAACCTCTAGTGCACAGCAAAAGCATGGTGAAGATTTCATATAACATCAAGATGATTACTCAGTAGATCAAATCTCATGATGATAGAAGAAGTGCCACATGGATATGTTCCAGTTTTCCAACTATGATATACTCTATTGTTCAGAGCTACATAAATCCTTCACAATATTCCAGACTAAAGTACATTTGAAATCAAGCGTTACATTATCTGTGATGAAGTCCAGAAAGGAGAAAGTGGTTCTCCAATACATATCTCCATAGATGAGCAAATAAGCAGACATTTTGGTAAAGCTTCTATCCAAGATAAAAGAGTTTGAGTACTCAAGTTGGAGCTCGTGGAAACAACTTCCTTATTGAAAAAGGAAGAGATGAATCCCAGGTTGGGAGGGAGCACTATAAATATTATTGAAGACATTCATTTTCAAGATTGAAAAATAGTCCATCTTGGACAGATGCTTTCTTGTTCGGAAAGTGGATTGAGATTTCTAACGGACAACGATTTCCCATTGTGGTTAACATGGGAAATGGTCCAAATTGTTGATGTATCATAGACAGTGACTTCCCATTGTGGTTAACATGGGGAGTGGTCTAGGGCAGTCTCTCTTCTTGAGGGTTACTCAAGAAGACTGGCCCGCCTTGCCAGACAACGATTTCTCATTGTGGTTAACATGAGAAATGGTATGTTTTGGATGTTGGTACAGGACGGTCTTTTCCTCTTGTGGTTAACAGAGGAAATGGTCTGGACAGTCATTCCTTAGAGTTTATACATTCTCTCCAGGGTGCACTTTGATTAGTGTAGGAGGAATGTCCCAGGGTGGGGAATGGTCCAATCTCAGCAATCAGGGACAAACATTCCTTAGGGTTTATCGATTCTCTCCAGGGTGTACTTTGATTAGTGTGGGAGGAATGGCCCAGGGTGGGGAATGGTCCAGGCTCAGCAATCAGGGACAAACATTTCTTAGGGTTTATACATTCTCTCCAGGGTGCACTTTGATTAGTGTAGGAAGAATGGCCCAGGGTGGGGAATAGTCCAGGTTCAGAAGACAGGACAGTTATTCTTCCTTGCTTGAGAAGAATAGTCCAGATATCTCATTGTTCTACTCCGAGGGAAGATAATCTTTCAGATCTCATAGATGTGTGTGAAATATTGGCCCAGATGATTCAGTTTATATGATAACATTGTTTATGTGCAGGTTGGTATCAGATGATTGTTATGAAGACTGTATGACAGTAGATGTATACTACTGTAGTGCATGTGTTCCACTGTTCGTGACTATACGTTGTTGATCAAGTATTTGTGTGTTACTTAGTGTGGTAGTGTACCACTAGATTGTAGTTATGTACTACTATGAATAGACACAGTTGTGTTCTATTTTGTTTCGATTTCCTTGAAGACTATCAACAGTATTGGAAATGATTATCAGTTAGATGAATAATCAAAGGACAAAGATTTCCCAGGTGAAAAATGGTTCAGAGCATTTACTCTTCTAGATTAGAAGAATGGCTCTTGTATTACTCTGTGGAGTGAGCATCATGTCTGATTACTCAGATAGAGTATGGTTTCGAGAGATGATGCAAATGATGACACTAATGATGATGATGGTGCTCATGATCTAGTCATGATCTAGTCTATAAAACTATGCTAATGCTGCTCAGTGAATGGTCTATTTTTGTGCCCAAGACCATTACCTGTAATACCTCCCTAGCTAGGAGGGAGTGTTGATATTATGGTAGTTGCGGGAGGTATTTACCTCCATGTGTGAACCTGACGAGAATAGAAGACTCCGAGAAGCAAGAGAAACCCTAAGGAGTTGGTTAATAACCCTAGAAGACTTGTCGGCTCAAGAAGATAATATGTATTAGGTTATTAGCCTCCAAGAGAAGAAGTCAGCCAGAAGAATTAATATATATTGAACAGACATGTACCCAGAAGGAGAAGTCGGCCCCAGTGAGTCTACCAGAACCGCTATAAATACAGGGCGCCAGTCTCTCATTTGACACGTCTCAGCAATTGCAGAGAGCCAGTTCTGCGCATTGCAGTTGTTGTCTTGTGCACAGGTTTGGAGGAGAGTTGTTGGTGCAGCTACTGCAGCTAGCAGTTATGTTTTGGCTTGGACTATCTCTTGGCTAGGGTTTGGAACATCTGATCAACCTTTGTTGATGCGATATCCTTGGGGAAAGGTGCACTACCCTTTGTATGGCTATCTAGCCTAGGGTTTGCTTCTTGAATGATTCTCTATCAAGGTTAAGGTGCTCAGAGGGTGGCTTTGGCCTATGGTTGGGTGACAAGGGTATTATCAATGGTAAAACGAGCACACATCCTTCATATTCTAACAAATTATTTTCTCATTGTGTTGGTCTATGTAGATGACATCATCTTCGGAAGTAATAATGCTTCATTGGTACAATGGTTTGTTTCTGCCATGCAGTCTAAATTTGAAATGTCTATGATAGGGGAACTGTCATTTTTTCTTGTTCTGCAAATTACTCAAAGGTCTGAAGGAATATTTCTTTCTCAGGAGAAATATCTAAGAGAAGTGTTGAAAATATTTCAAATGGAAGATTCTTCACCTGTGAGCACACCTATGGTCAATGGATGCAAGTTAAGCAAGGATGATGACTCACCTTATGTTGATCAGACTTCATATAGTTCTATGATAGGCAGCCTCTTGTACATCACAGCATCTCGTCCAGACATAATGCATGTTGTTGGAATGGTAGGAAGGTATAAGTCTGCACCTAAACAAAGTCATTTGATAGCTGTCAAAAAAATATTCAGATACTTGAAAGGAACAATGATGGCCTATGGTATCCTAGGAATCATAATTTTCAATTATTAGTCTATTTAGATGTTGATTGGGCTAACTGCATGGATGAAAGGAAAAGCACGAGTGGAGGTGCATTCTTCTTAGGAGATTCTCTTGTAGCATGGTTGAGCAAGAAGCAAGGTTCCATTTCCTTATCAACTATAAAAGTTGAATACATTGCAGCTTCCACTTGTTGTACCCAAGTATTGTGGATGATTCAGACATTTGCAGACTTGGAGGTAAAGTATATTGCATTGATCCCAATTCATTGTGATAATACTAGTGCAATTAGTGTGTTAAAGAATCTCGTATTTCACTCCAAGACCAAGAATATGCCCATCAAGTATCACTTCTTGAGGGAACAAGTATCCAACACTGTTGTTTCTTTGCATTATATTCCATCCAAAGATCAAATTGTTGATATCTTCACTAAACCGCTTGCAAAAACTCAGTTTGAGTATCTACGCCAGAAGTTGGGCGTGACCATGTTATCAAGTTAAAATAGTCTATTTGATTAGGGAGAGAGTGCTCATAGTATATCCAATCAGGGGGAGAGTTCTCATAGTATATCCAATCAGGGGGAGAGTGCTTATTGTATCTCTCATCAGGGGGAGAACAGATTCACTCTCAGTTTTCTTTGACATTGATGTCAAAGGGGGAGAAAAAGGTGTTGTCTAGATTCTACAGTTGGAGATCTAAGCAGAATAGTGCAGCCTTTCAGGGTTTCCATCGATGCCAAAGGGGGAGATTGTTGGCATGTTTACAGGAAGAGTTTGCTTGTCATTGATGGCAAGAACAGCAGCAACGATGGCAAATAGAAAAGAAGTGATGATAAATAGAAGATGAGACCTTTCAACCGGTTTCACAGAAGAAGGTTCGGAGGCCGAAAACTTTGAATACTTAGAAAATATTCTAAGTCAGAAGAAATCGTAATCTTGGGAGGAGGAGTGGAAGTGGTCGTCAGATCGAGCACCCTGAAGAATTTGGACTGTTGGATCAGAGTCTGGACAGGTGGAAGCAGATCCGAGAATTTGAGGATTCGAACTTCGGAAGATTTGCAAGGAGGATAGTTGAAAGCCTCCGAAGCACAAAGTCATGAAGAAATTTTGGACCGTTGGATCCAGAGGGCACGTGGCAGAGATCCACGCATTTCGAGAAAGGTTAGGTAGAATACCCGAAGAATCAGGAGCCATCTCCAAAGTTCTGAAACATGAAGTCCAGAAGAGATCTGGACCATTGGATCGAGGAATGTCGTGGGTCGTTGATGGGACATGAGCGGAGTTCGAAAATTGGGAAATGAAAGAAAGGAGGTGATCTAACTTCCAACATCGCGAAGTGCAAAGTCCCAAAGTGTGTAGAAGAGATCTAAGTCGTTGGATCATAGAGGGTCATGGACCGTTGATCTGACTTCCGACATTGCGAAACGCAAAGTCCCAAAGTACGAAGAGGAGATCTAGGCCGTCGGATCACTGAGGGTCGTGGACCGTTGATCAGGCACGATGAAGTTCAGAGTTTGGAAGTTCAGACATCAGATAAAGGAGGAGAACTAACTCACGAGTTCGTGAAACGTGAAGTCTCGAACTGCTTGGCCCCAAGTCATAGCCAGTGGTCACATCAGGAAAGAATAGGGGAAGGAGCTAGCGTCGATAGGATCCACTTCGGAGATCGGGAGTTGGGAGAGTCATGGTGACTCGCAGCAGAATATCTGATGTGCGAAGTCACGAAGCACCTTCTTTGTTGGTGAGTAGTCATGTGGAGAGGAAACTTGCACCCGGTTCTAGTTGGCGTGGGTGAAGTTCGCAAGGAGCTTCTTCACGAGGACCTCTTGTAACTGACTGAAAAGATCAATTGTAATTGTCAGAGAAGCCAAAGAGACTCAGGATAACCACCAGAGAAGACGAAGGGTCACACTATCAGAGAAGCCAAAGAGACTCGGGATAACCACCAAAGAAGACGAAGAGGTGTCGTGTTAGAGATCTAGCAGAGGACTTGACATGCAAACAAAATAAAGCATGCAAAGCAGTAGGAAGATGATGGGTTTTCTTTTTACATTGTTCTTGAGGTGTGAAGAAGAGTGCAGGGGTGAAAGAGCAGAGGAGTGGCGCAGCATATAGAATGGAGATGGATCACAGAACAACAAAGGCAGAAGAAAGGCTAAATAGAAGAGAGCAGTGGAGTCGCAGAGCATAGAAGTTGAAGAAGACAGAGGAGACATTGAGCTGTAACCGATCAGATCAGAGACAGATCAGGTAAGTAAGTTTTGTAAGATTCAATAAGGGTGGTAGGGTGGTGCTAGAGAGGATTGTAGTCCTCTAAATTCTAGTTGGTGCTAGAAGATATTATGGGAGTTGGTGCTTCCTTCTAGTAGGTGCTAGAGAAACCTGAGAGTTAGTGCTAGAAGATATTTTGGGAGTTGGTGCTTCCATCTAGTAGGTGCTAGAGAAACCTGAGAGTTGGTGCTCTCTGCAAGTTGTAGCTTGCTCTCAGAGGTTGTAGCCTCATATTTGAGTTGTTTCTCAAAGACTGTGATGTACATGAAAGTTGGAGCTTGATTGACATCCGAAGAAGAAGAGGTTTTCTCCCTTTATGGGTTTCCTCATGAAAATTAGTGTCTCTGTGTATTCTGTGTGATTGATCAAATATTTTATATCTATGCAACACATTTAATAATAATCTCAAATGATTCAGAAAATAACAAGAAAAGTTTCAAGCTTTTATATATATATATATATAACTGAGAGGGGGGGTGAATCAGTTATTTTTCCAACATACAATATTTTACCTTATGCAATATAGTAGGCACATTACAAAAATCCCATCCCTATGGAATATGTGCATGCACTGCTAAGCTGAGCATTCTCTTTTTTTTAAGAGCTTGCGGGTGAGGATAGTTTCATAAATGAACCCTTCCCGATCAAATGAAGTCATGCCTCTTTCCCATGTGGCTGTTGGAAGTTGTTATCATATCTTCATGCAACTTCTGAATGAATTCAAATTTCCTTTTCATCCAATATTCTCTGGGACAAAACCTTTCTAAAAGGACATCAATCCAACCAGTTCATTCATGGCAGATTAAATTGATAGGATTTGCACAAATAATAAGTTCACCATGTTCTTACACTAGCTGCAAAATAAGCTTATCGTTGTCTCTTGACAATGTGCCAAAACCTATATCACAATAATAAAGATTGTTATCATCAAAAGTAATCCAGGTTTCATGTTGCCAATTCGATAAACTTTCTCTTGCTTGCGTTAGGCCAAATAAGGCAGTGTGCTCCCATTTTTCAAGAATTTGGATCTTCAACGGATTCATTGTACTGTACTATCGTGGTCATTTCTCGATTCAAGGCTACTGGATTCTTTCTGAGTCTTTGTTGGAGAAGCTTTATGTCTTTTTCTTGGCCTTTATAGAAAAGCTGAATATAGTTTAGTCTTCCTAGAAAATGTTGAAGTTGAACTTTCTCTGCTAGTATATCTGGAAATTGGTTGAATGTCTACAAGATATGATCTTGTAGAATAACTTGACCTTTTGAGATCTTGAAGCCAAGAAATTCAATCTCTGTCTTGCCAATCTCCATCTTCTTTTTCCGGTGCTAGACCATGTTTAAAAACAAGGTCATAGAACACCTGCAAATGCTTTAGATGCTCTTGAATATTCCTAGAACATATCAACAAATCATCAATACATACAATAATCCAAGGGTACTGTCTAAAAATATCGTCCATTCGCTTTTGGAACTCTCCCAGGGCATTTTTAGTCCAAAAGGCATCACTTTCCACTTATACTTCCCATCTAAGTAACCGGAAACGTCCTAAACCCCCTATGTGTCACGTGTCCAACGAATCAAACACGATTCGCCCTGACACGTGTCGGATTCGTTGGTTCAACGTGTCCTGGGAATGGGACACGTCCTAAAAATGTGTCCGACACTTTAGCAACCAGTGTCACGAATTCAAGACACGTGTCCCTCAAAAAGGCAGTCTGCGGACCCTCAAAAACGTTTTTTTTGCTTCATTTCACCCACAGGTTGGAGCAGCAAGAGAGTTAGAGTGCAACAAAGGGCTTTGGTGGAGTGTGAGAAGGGATTCCAAGTGTCAAGCAAGTGGATTTATCCACCATTCTTCAAGTTGTTTTCTACAGTAGCAGTCCAAAACTTTGCTACAACAGTCATGGCTCAATCATCAAGGGCAGCTAGAAGAGGGAAAAAGAAAGAGAGGGATTTTCCCACTAATGTTGTCCCCCCTCCTTCATTTTCAACAGGGTCAGCTAGTGTTCCATCTGTTAGAAGTGGGGTTGCAACAATAAGTTCAGAGGCTGAAAAACATGTTTTTTTAGCAAGGCAGCAAGCTCAAGAAGCAAAGTATCCATTGTGAAAATTATTACAGATAATGCACTTGTTTGCAAGGCTGCTGCCATGGTTGTGGAAGACAAATATCCACAAATATTTTGGACACCTTGCATTGTTCATTCCTTGAATTTAGCACTTAAATCCATTGCTTTGGATGTGACATGGATCATAAGTCTTTTTGAGGATGCACGTCATTCATGTAAAATTTAAATGTTTACAATTTTATTAATTTTTTCATTTTTTATATGTAATTCATAATTATATATATATATATATATATATATATATATATATATATATATATATATATATATATATATATATATATATATATATATA